>VUQH01083900.1:0-12558 GCA_015106775.1 Etroplus canarensis
TTTCTTTTTTTTTGCCTTTCTTGTGTACTGCTTTTGCATTGTAGGGTGTCCTTTGCATTGTTTACATTGCATTACATTGTTGCAACTATTGCACATGTTGCACACATTGCACTTTATTTATTTATCTCTTTTTTAAAATCTCTTAAACTTAAATTTTTAACTGTAGAAATAAAAACTAGTCCTGTCTCTGTCACATGTCATATGTTTACATGTTTATATGTTGCACCAGGTCCTGGAGAAACACTATTTCATTTCACTATGTTCTGCATCAGCTATATGTGGTTGAAATGACAATAAAGCTCTCTTGAATCTTGAATCTTGCTGAACAACAAAAAACCAACCAACCAAACAAACAAACAAAAAACTAATTAAATACTGTCAGCAGAAATTCTAAGTAAAAGTTACAAATTGTACGCATGCTTTTAAGAAAAAAATTAAAAGGTACTGCTGCCTCGCTGAGCAAGGTCAAAATTAACTAATGGCATTCAGTCACCAACATTACTGATTACCTTTATGTAACTGCTATTTCTGTCCTTAGTTCACAGGGCAGTGCAAGTGAGCTGAATCACCAACTTTACCCACTGCCACATGCAGTCTCCCAAATCCCCAATGAGCCAAAATGAGGCAGCATCTCATTGAGTTTCACTACATGGCTCAGGCATTTGAGTGCACTCAGGCATTGTTAAAGCTGCTAGTCACTTTCCTGGTAGGCTGTCCTACATTGCATCACACACTTTATTTAGTTTCCTTGCCAGCGTTAAGTGCCTGCATACATTTTGAAGCGCTGGCTTTGTAAAACATTAAAAAGCCCCCTGGAAGAATTTGCGTCATTGTTAGCTATATTAGAGGCTCCACCAGTCTAGCAGTGAGGGAGGGAATGGGAGACATATGCAGAAACAGTTATACCTGGGTAAATACCTGTGTGTGTGTGTATTGCCATGTACTACTGTACAATTAAACTAAAAGAAAAGATAACTTAACGCACCTGATTGTTTCCATGAGCACATATAGTATACCATCTAACTTTAATCTCTTGATACTGTGTAAGTATCAACTGAAATGTGAATTCATATGTACCTTGATTTAACAGAAGAGTACACAAAAAATTTGCAATAGTTTTACTGACAAACTTAACTGCATTTTGTACACATACACAAATTTACAGTTTGATGGCTGCAATACACTCAAAAAAGTCAGGCCAGAGTAAAAATAAGAGTTTAAAAAAGTGCACAGAAAATTTAAGTAACATTGATTCTGAAGACTACCCATAAGGCAGGCTGACTGGTAGCAGGTGATGTATCGCGATTGGCTAAAAATTTAGCGCACGTCAAAGGCTTGGTCTTTGCAATCAAGAATGGATCATGGCTCACATCTTTAATTTAAATTTGCAAGTGAACTGCAGGTCAGATAAAAAAATGTCTTGCCTTTCTCAATGCAAGATTTCAAAGAATTTATGGAAGGATTCAGAGAATCCAGAGATATATCAGTGCGTAAATAGTATCATCAGAAACAACTGCTGAATGCTTGTGATCTTCGAGCCCTCATGTGACACTGCCCAAGAAACCCATCATGCTGCTGCAACAAATAGCGACCTGGGCTCAGCAGTACTTTGGAAAACCACTGTCACTTAACACAGTGCATCGCTGCATCCAGAAATGCAACTTGAAATTATATTACACAAGGAGGAAGCCATACATCAATTCTACACAGAAACGCTGCTGAGTTCCCTGGGCCTGAGCTCATCTCATATGAACTGGAAGACTGGAAAACCATGTGCTGAGGTCAGATTGGGTCCACATTTCTCCTCTTTCTTGGAAAAAGTGAGTACGGGATGCATCAGTGCCCACAGCATTGCTGAGTTGAGTGTATGTGAAGCTACCACTGACTCTGAGGTGTTTATCAGGACTTTGGAGATATATGCTGCCATGACTTCTCTTCCCAGGATGACTGTGCTTATTCCAGCAGGACATTGCCAGACCACATTCTACATTGGATATAACAGTGTGGCTTCATAAACACAGAGTGTCTGTGCTTGACTGTCCTGCTGCTAGTGCAGATCTATCTCCTATTGAAAATGTACAATGGATCATAAAGAAGAGGACAACGAACTGTTGAGAAACTGAAGCATTATATCAAGCAAGAATGGAAAAGATTTCCATTTGGAAAATTACAACAATTAGTATTCTCAGTTTCAAAGTTATTAAAAGCCCGAAAAAAGGAAAGGTGAAATATCACAATGGTAAACATACCAACTCTTTCAACTTTTGTTGAGTGTGTTGGAGCCATCACATTCTAAATTTGTGTATAGTTACAGAATGCAGTTCATTCATTCAGTCAGTAAAACTACTGAATAACTTTTCTTTGTAATATTTTCAGATAAAGGTTCACATGAACAAAGAAAAAAATAATATGGCAACAGGGCAAACACAAGTTCTCAACACAGTAGTTTTAAAACTACTGGGTGAGTCACAGAGTCTACTTCCATCCTTTCTAGTTGATAACTACTTGCACAAATTACACATGCACTGATTTTCCTATTCATGTTAATCAGCTCTGTATAACAAACTATGCATATATAACAGTATAATAGCTGTATTTAAGTACAAAACTGTAAATCTTACAATAACTATTAGTCATTCTGGGCAACCGCTAAATGCTTATTTTAAGTTGGTAAGTAAACTTCAGGTTTAGATCTTTTAAATATCATTACAAACATCAGAGATCCAAAACCAAACAAAACTTTTCAAGAAACACAAATAAAAACCTTTGGAATGGCGAGTCTCTCTGCTTTTTCAGGGCCATCTTCGGAGTCAGAGCAGGCGTGGGTGTCTGCAGGGATGCGGGGCGGGTGGAGTGGCTGGAGGGTGATCTGGGTGCTGAGGAGATTGCTGACAGCCTTCAGAGAGCTGCAGGTGTTGGGTGGCAATGAGGGGTCTGCTAACAGGTCTGAGATCAAACCATGAGCCTCACCCATCACTGCGATGTCCACGACCACACTCGTGCCCGAAGACTAGAAAGCAAGATGAGAGAAAAAATAAATAAAAGTAGTAGTAATCATCCTTTGTTTATCTTTTCCTGTGAAATACAGTAATGTTGCATGTAAACAATGGTCTGTGCAGACGCACACGTACAACATATTTTTACCAAAGAGAGAAGGAAAACTAGCTCCCTGTGGTTGTCATGCGACCACTCAAGGTACATTCCCAAAAAGCCTCAATTTCTTCACAAATGATCTGACCCGACCCCACTTGACATGACATGAGGCTACATGCTATGGTCAACTTATTTTTTTAATGCAAATAGGATGATTAAGAACGAACTTAAGCAGCAGCAAAGTTGGTTCCATAATATTCCTGAAAAATTTTACTAATTTTAGCCGCAACAATGGCAGCAGACAGCAATGACAGCAGACATGACAAGGTATTACCATGAACACGTATGATCCCATGATTGATTTGTTTTTTGGTTGCTTTTTTGTGTGTTTTTTTCATGCAGATCAGATGAATAGTCACAGAGCTATGGCTGAAAATGTAAAAAACAAAAAAAAAAAAACAAAGATAACAGCACCTACTGTCAAATCTATAAATGGCTAAAAATCTAATCAGTTCCAGATTTCATGGAGGTCCGTCACAGTGCCAAATTTCAAAATCCTGTATCAAATTGTTTTTACGCTGTTGTGATGACAGGAAAGATTTGTGGTGGCAGCGGTGACGATTCCACCACGGCCTTGCTTTTCGGGGAAATAAAAATGTTTTTGTTGTGTGTGTATTGAGGACAGCACTAAGGCATGTCCACAGTTTGTGAGCATCTTGTGCTGCATCTATCTGTACCCTAAGTATTGCAGTTCCAGATGAAACAATGCCACCGTGCCTGTTATTGTATTGTATGGTTACAGTAAGTTAATAAGGAGTAATGATAGTGTTAAACATATCAAAAAAATGAAAACAACATAAAAGACATTCAGCAATACAATGACTAACAACCATTTCTCTTCCTCCTTCTACCTACATTTAGCTGTTACTAATTCAGCAAAATTGATTGATAAGCCCAAAGGCTCATCTATGTCAGAGGTCAACCATGTGTGGTTTCAGTAATGGATTTCACCATTAATGTCAGCTTGTGCTAATCAGCTCCACTTTAGTCTATGATCCATTTTCTCACACTCACAAACACATGTCAACACGTGTACACACGCCGCACACACACACACAGACACACACACACACACACACACACACACACACACACACACACACACACACACACAATCCTGGTTATATATTTAACAGTATTTTCTACATGCAAAATATTGTATCTGCATTTTTAATCAACAGAAATGAGTCTTGAGGCAGATAAAGACATAGTTTGGGCCCAAGAAAGGAAAGAAATGATACTGTATATTTCACAAATCTTGCATCAAAAAAGGTAATGTGTTTATATCTATAAAGAGTAAAAAAATCTAGCTTTTTGAGCTATGCCAAAATTAAAATATGTAGGGCAGCATTTAGAAATCAAAAGAGCTGATTTAGTGAATGAAGGCTATTTCCAAAGGAAGGGCTGATAAATTTATTATATCTCCCTGACAAAAGTTGGGAAATATTATGGTTTTCACCTGTTCATGTTGCTACTGTATCTGCTGTAGAGATTTGCAACGTTATCACAACAACTCATTAAAAATTTCAAAAAGTTATACTAAACTTGTTAGGTATTCACCCCAGAGAAAAATTAGGTTACTATTTAATTTCAGCTCTCTGGTCCAAATACGAATGGTACTTCTGGATCTTATAGTTAAAAATACAGTGAAATTGGTTGAATTTCATAAGTGAGACAGACATCACTTCAGTGTCTACTTTTATAACTACCAAGTAATGGACAAGCCCACATAAAGACATAGAAATAAAATGATTTTAGATCTGATTCAGAAATAAGTCAGTTATTTAACAAAGGCATTGGCCATGGTGTGGGAACTATTAATTGTTGTGCAAAAAGGTGTCACATCTGATTTTCTTTCTCTTAATCTATTTCAATGGAAAGATTAAGGAAATACACAATGTTTTTATTTCAAATGGAGAGACAGAGCCAGCATGAACAGTACGCTGTAAAAAGCCTGGAGGTGGCTGAGTTTTGTGAGAGTCAGCTGAGCTGTGTCTCTTCAATGAACCTTATATGATTTGTGCTACAAAACAGTACTCTCACATCCATGACAGATCAGACAAGTTTCCTATTTAAATGGCAGTCTTTTGTGACAATAGCATTTCTCTATTTCTGTTGACACATCTCCCTTAAATAACAAAAGTCAAAGACATTTAAGATAATGGTAAAGGTAATTATATGACTGAAAAGCAGAGTTTTGAAAAAAATGAACCCTGGGCCAATTTATGGCAGAAAGGAGTTTGATATTCAGCCCTCTCTAACATCTCTATCTAAAAGTGCAGTGGCATCTCAAAGTACAGGTCATGTTTGCAGGACTATGTTTTCTTTTATTTTCAGATTTTTGGACTTGTGCTTTAACTGATAACATGGAAGTTATACATTTTAATACCAATAATCCCCCAGATTTTGTTGTTGATTAAATATGACACAAGCAGTGTATGTTACAATTGAACTATGAAAATTCTATTGCTGTTGTTTTCAGTACACACAGTTCAGGCATAACATTATGACCACCTGTCTAATATCATGTTGGTACCCTTTTGCTGTGCAAACAGCCCTGACCATTGAGGCATGGATTCCACCAGACCCCTGAAGGTGTGCTGTGGTATCTGGCACCAAGATGTTAGCAGCAGATCCTTTAAGTCCTGTAAGTTGCAAGGTGGGGCCTCCATGGAGCTGACTTATTTCTCTAGATGATCCCACTGATGCTCGACTGGACTGAGATATGGGAATTTGGAGGCCAAGTCAACACCTCAAACTCATTGTTGTGCTCCTCAAATCATTCCTGAACCATTTGTGGCAGGGTGCATTATCCTGTTGAAAGAGGCCACAGCCATCAGAGAATAACGTTTCCATGAGAGGGTGTACATGGTCTGCAACAGTGCTTAGGTAGGTGGCATGTGTCAAATTAGCATCCACACGGATGGCAGGATGCAAGGTTTCCCAGCAGAACGTTGCCCACAGCTTCACACTGCTTCACCAGCTTGCCTTTTTCCCATAGCGCATCCTGGTGAAATGTGTTCCCCAGGTAAGCAATGCACACGCACCCAGCCATCCATGTGATTTAAAAGAAAACGTGATTCAACAGACCAGGCCACCTTCTCCTATTGCTCCATTCTGATACTCACATGCCCATTATTGGTGCTTTCAGCTGTGGACAGGGGTCAGCAAGGGCACCCTAACTGGCTCCATATGCAACAAACTGCAATGTACTGTGTATTCTGACACCCTTCTATCAGAACCAGCATTCAGCAATGTGAGCTACAGTAGCTCGTCTGTTGGACTTGACCACATGGGCCAGCCTTCGCTCCCCACGTACATCAGTGAGCCTTGGCTGCCCATGACCCTGTCGCCTGTTCACCACTGTTTCTTCCTTGGACCACCTTTAATAGATACTGAGCACTGCAGACCAGGCCCCATAAGAGCTGCAGTGTTGGAGATGCTCTGACCCAGTCATCAAGCCATCACAATTTGGCCCTTGTCAAACTCGCTCAAATCCTAACACTTGCCCATTTTTCCTGTTTCTGTCAGTGTTATTCACGTCAGCTGTCAGTGGTCATAATGTTATGCCTGATCAGTGTACGCACAGTACTGTGCAAGTCTTAGGCCACCCTTCATGTCTTTATATTTTTGCTGGGAAAATGGTAAAGAGGTGCAACAAATTATTTAAACATATAAATAAAAGAAAATACAGTGCATAAGGGAAAAACAGAGTGTGTACCATTCTAACAAGCTGGAAAGTCAATATTTTATTTTTCAGAGTTAAATCTCTTAGAGAGCTTTCTTGCATTTTTTTTTACAGATCTTTGCTGGATTTCTTTTTCCTATTTCTTAGGGACCTAACTTTCAGATACTGTTCATCTGTTGTAGATAACCATTTCTTAGGCACGTCACTTCATTTCTGTTCTCCACTTGTCTAGTTTCCTCAGATATTTTTTAGGGATATGGTGCGCACCATGCCTGTGCCACTGGACAGAAAATAAGTAAAAAAGCAGCCAATATCTAAAGAAAAACTTTGAAACACCTTCAGAAAGCAGAAACTATTGCTCAAGACCACTTTAAAAAATTACAGAATATTTGGCTCCTTAGAAGCAAAATATAAAGAAATGAGAAGTCCCTAAGAATTTTGCACAGTAGTGTATTCTTCTATCAAGCCGATATTTGCTACTTAGGATAACTTCATTAAATGTCTGAGGACAACACACAGTTTAAACACACAGATAAAAAATAATACCTTACATGTAAAACAAAAAGCAGAATCACAAAAAGAAACATCGTTGTTATGAAAGACAAGTCGATTATTAAAGTTGACAAATCAAAGCATGATATTTTCCACTCTACCCTTCACCCTCTCCTTCTATATCTGTCTCTACTTACTGTGGCTGCACATGAAGCAAATTTAGCTCACATGATCAGTCTATCTATATGCCTGCGCTCTCCCATCTGCCTGGCCCCTGAGGCTGCTAGGCTTGACAACTGGCAGCAACCTCTGCTTTTGCCACTTTGCTTGTATCTGTGCCAAACTCTATCACTTCAGTTGGACTTTAAAGTGTTATTTTTATATCTCAGGCCTGCGAATACCCTGCTTGTGATTTTTTATTTATGCTATTCTTTATTTGGTCCAAAGTTAGTAGAGGAAAAACATAAAAATGAGGCAGCAACTGGAGAGCCAAATAAGTGAGAGCTGATTTTCATAATTTGTTTCTTTAAACGAAATCTATTAGCTTTTCAAACATGTCAGGGCTCAAGCTTTGATGAGTCAATGCATTAAGCACATAGGGAGATAGTTTCCTGGAAATGTGTGTGTGTGTGTGTGTGTGTGTGTGTGTGTGTGTGTGTGTGTGTGTGTACACATGTGTTACCTCAACCTGAACAAAACCCATTAGACCACTCCAGAGCTTTATGACATCCTGCTATTGTGACATTCACCTATTACCTGGCAGTAATGGAGTCATTCGCCTAATGTCACAGAGGGAGTGAGATAGTAAAAACAGGAATTTGTATGCATCTATTGACACCAGCCAAGACACAAAGACACTGATGTGGGTGTTGCACCTGTTTTATGGCACTCTTATTCTCTGATATTTAAGTTTTTTAGCAATCAGTGAAGAGTTAAAAAAATAGCTGTATGTCTGTGCATTTTTTAGTGCATTCAGAGCAACATGTAAGACAATTTGAGCTGATGGATGGACTATAATGAGCTGTTTTGAGACATGGGTGGAAAAGAAGAAGATTATTGAGTTCACCCAGGATAAAGGGTTACAGGATACACAGGCATGCATGCCCTTGGGATCAGTCAGGGCTGTGCGGAGACCTATAAAGGGGCAGGTGCTCAAAGTAAAAAAAAACAACACAGGGGAGCACAATATTTAATATTATATATTCATTTATTATGATCTATTAATAATTAATAATAAATGTTCACGTGAGGAGCTAAAGGATAGCCTGCTGTACAAAAAAAAGCTTGGGGGTCAAGGAGTAAAAGGGACACACAGAAAGATCCCTTCTCACACTTAGTTTGCTATAACACACTATAACATCAGATGGACTCTGGTAATGTACACAGAGAATTAAAATGAAATCTGTGTATACCAGGCTCCTAAAAATAGAGAAATGCTGTTTAAAGGTTAAACCAATGTCCATTTACAGTATAGTAGATCTTGGCATTCAAACTGACACACACCAAAAACAACCACCAATTATCAGAATACTTGACCTGACGCAGTTTGAAATGCCAAGAACTTCATAGGGCTATCATTTAGATTACATGACTACAGACCCTGGGGTTTAAAAATGTCATTCATTATTCTCAGATATCTAACAATACAATTTGACTTTCATTCCATATATTTAAGTGTCATTCATTTCATAATTTCAGAAGTTTTAACGCTAATTAATAATAATTTAATTATTTCAAACCAGCCACAGGGGCCCACAAGCCAGTGTACTCCTAGTGCAGGTCCCAAGCCCGGGTAAATGGTGAGGGTTGCGTCAGGAAGGTGTATCCGGCGAAAAAACTTTGCCAAATTAAATATGCAGATTCATAACACATGATCCACTGTGGCGACCCCTAACGGGAGCAACCGAAAGAAGAAGAAGAAGAAGAAGAAGAAGAAGAAGAAGAAGAAGAATTTCATTATTTCAATATCAGTATAATACAATAATGAAATAATTGTAAATTGGTATAGATAGATGGTATTTCAAATGGTATAGATAGATAGATAGATAGATAGATAGATCATTTAAAAGCCTCCTAGTGCAAGACATTTAAACGTGTAAGGTAATCTGATGTGGGGCTGTTTTGAAGAAGCAGCATATATTCTGCATGTATGTTTTATAATCACTGTAATGTACATTAAATAAAGATTGTAAAGCTGTTTCCATACAAATGAGGATGATACAGATACCAAACCAAATTTTCAGCATTGATACTTGGTCTGAAATGTAATGGGAGCTACAGTACCCCTTTTTCATCTCACAGTTATGTTTCCTTCAGTTTTCCATATATGCTTTTCCCCATTATAACAGTATTCTCTCTAAACCCCCATCCCCCATCCCTCTCCTGAGAGACAGTTAGGAAATACGCAGGCAGATCAGGCATAAAGGCAGATGGTGAGAGCAGAGAGAGAGAGAGATAAAGAAGAAAACGAGTGATGGCGAGAGAGAGCAGGAGAACGAGAGTGATAGGCACATAGAAAGAATGGAGCTACAGCCACAGGTAGGCCATGGCCAATCAAGTGAAAAAGAGAACAGCTCACCCTAGCAGACCAGCTGAGCTCCTCCACAGTCTCATCTACAACAACTGTAAATACAGCACTACACTGGAGAGCTGCCCATTATTTTTGTGCTAATGCATTTTTTGTGCTACTACAGCACAGAATAGTAAAAAATATGATAAAAAGCCCTTATACCTCTCAGTTTTATGAACTAATTCTAGAGTAGCAATATTCAACAAAGCATGCCAGGGGCCAAGTTCATGATCAGATTACAGGAGACAATCACAGAATTATATTCATAGGCCTGCATCACTGGACCAGCTCACAGTTGTGAGGCTATGAATTGTTAATAAATGTATCTATTAATTAGTTAATAATGAATAGTATGTTGGATAGGGGGAAGCTGAAATTATGTATTTCTGAGCTTATGAAGGTGATTAACTAAATTATAAAGCTAAATTTCTTTGTATCTTTCATTTTTGTAAAAAATGCCTCTTTATGTCATATTCACAGTGAGCAAAACTGAAGCTCAAACAAAATTGATAGATACTGATTCAGTTAAGCTCGAGTTAGAGATAAAGAAACTATGCAAACCATTGTGTTGGTATTGGATAAAACATAGATTTTATGCAGAATTAACACCCTTATAAGACATGAGTCTCAACATATTGTACCTACCTAAGGACAATAGTGACACTAAATCTCTCAGCAGAGGCTTCAGTCTCCTGCTTACAAATACCAGACTCTCATCAGCAGAACTGACCTAAAAACTAAGCTCTATCAAGAAGCTTAATTTAGACATTGCTTCAAGTTGTCCTATTTAAACCATCTCATCATTAGTGATTAAATGGCTTGCACACATGTGTATGCATGAGCCTGCACAGAACACACACACACACAACACACACAAATACACGCACACACAAAGCACATGTAAATGTACATACAGAACACACAGCATATGCCCAGGCTGAATCAAACCAATACTAGACCTGTTTAGGAAGATGTGCACTGTCCTGATGGCGCCCCATGATACTAGCTGAGTGCCTCCTCTGCATCATTAAAGTTCAGCTTGAACACAGCCACTCACTCGTGATATTTGTATCGAGATTCCTGGAGATGTGAAAAAGTTTCTGCAGTCTTCACTTCCTTAAAACTTAATTCAAATGTCACAGCAAGTGACACATAAGATCTCAATCCAAAGCAACTGACATTTCAGCAATGTAGCTCACAAACATTTCCTCGCAGATTCATCTCCTCTGCTGCTTCATGAACCTCCCCTTGCCATCTCACCCGCCCCTGCCTTTACATCTACCAATTGAAAACTGGTTCACTGGTGGTTCAGAGATGAGAAGATCTGCAGCACACAGAAATCTGCTGTATTGAAAATACCTGGTTGCTTGGATGCATAAGGACAAAGATCAAAGTGACTCGTCTATGGACCATAAAACAGTTGTTCGGGGTTCACTTGGCCACAGTTACACTACGCCTACTACTTGTCAAATGTTTCTGCGATAGCAGATGATGCATGACAACCACACAGTGAGTAAAGCACTCTCAACATCAGAAAATTGAGCTACATATTGAATCTTAAAACTCAAGGTTGTTGTGGAGAAAGCTGAAGTTACATGGTTAGTGATGAAAAAAGATAAATATAAGTATACAGAAATTATCATATTATAGAGAATCTCACTTTTTGAAGTGATTTTTAAAATCCACGAGTCTTGGAAAGAAAAGTAAAAGGCCCATTTCCAAGGATGATTAAACTATAATCACTCTTCTTAACCATTACTCAGTGTTTACTTTTCAAATATGGGAAAAAAAAACCTGCCTAAATTAGTGGAGCTGGGAATGTGTAGTTAAATATGTTTTTCTATCATGTCAGAAAGAACGCCATATTTCACTTGATGCTTCTTTTCCTGACAAAAATTGGCCATCTTGGACTAGACTGGTTTTCTGTATGCCAAGGTATCAACGGGCAAGACAGCGAACCCCAAATTTCTCCTGATGCATCCATCAAAGTTTGAGCGTGCATGTGTGATTGAGCACTTAAAGGCACACAATAAAGCGCCATATGACTATGTGAATGAGGCTTGTAATAAATGGTGCTTTCCCTGGAGGAGCCAGGGATCAAACCACCAACTCTCCACTTAGAAGACAACTCACTCTACTGCCTGAGCCACAGCCACCCCATCTAAGCCTTATTCATGCTAACTTGCTAAGTCTGCTAGCTTGAACACACTACTTTCAGGTGCCTCTATGGCCTTCAAGGAGGTTCCACACAAGTAGCTGAGTGCAAAGCTATTATCACTGAATGAATTCACTGCAAGTCATGTATAAAGTATTACTAGCGCTGTTGACACCACTGACAATCAACAATTTTGTGCTCCATGCAATTTTTGTGTGGCTTTCATTTCATTATTTTAGTTATATGGATGAGGTAAAGTCCAAATCAAAACCTAAAATAGCTACTATAGAGTGTTTTCACGAATCCCACAAATCCGGTCCGGAACCAGAAGTGGCGCCATCCTGGAGATATAGCTCACTCAAAACAAACAGGATGCACAGGCAGTCATGGACAAAAACTCAAAATTTCGCTTATAAAGCTTCAACATCTGATTGCAAAAATTCACACACATCTGAACAGCTGTACAGAGAAAGACTGGACACTAAAGAAAAAGAACGTTAC
>VUQH01083901.1:0-10581 GCA_015106775.1 Etroplus canarensis
CAAGACGGTAGTGAGAACTGCTATGATGTATGGTTTGGAGACGGTGGCACTGACAAAAAGACAGGAGGCAGAGCTGGAGATGGCAGAATTGAAGATGTTGAGATTTTCCCTGGGAGTGACCAGGATGGACAGGATTAGGAATGAGTACATCAGAGGGACAGCTCATGTTGAGAAGCTTGGAGACAAAGTCAGAGAGGCAAGGCTGAGATGGTTTGACATGTTCAGAGGAGGCATAGTGGATATATTGGACAAAGGATGTTGAAGATGGAGCTGCCAGGCAGGAGGAGAAGAGGAAGACCACAGAGAAGATTCATGGATGTAGTGAAGGAGGACATGCAGAGGGTTGGTGTGAGGGAAGAGGATGCAAGGGATAGGATGAGATGGAGGTAGATGATCCGCTGTGGCGACCCCATAACGGGAGCAGCCGAAAGAAGAAGAAGAAGAAGAAGATAGAAATGTTCAAATCACGTACTATAATCAAATTACAAAGTTCAAGAATTCATATAAAAACTGAATAAGGGACAGGAGGATGATAGACAACAACAAATAAATTTGCTTTTGAGTTTTCCAGTCAGAGTGATCGAGACTAAGAGTGACACTTTCAAATGTATTACGACTCTGTCTAGGTATTTGGTTGATCAGTAAGCTAGATTTAAAGATTGCTGCCACTCCTGCCACACTTCCTGCAGCAACCAGGTTTCTGTAAGACAAAACAATTCAGCATGTTGTTCAGTTATTGAATCATTCACTAACAGGGTCTTAGACGTGAGAGGTCTAATATTCAGTAGTCCACATTTAATTGTTATGCTCTTTAGTGCTATTCAAATGGTAATATTATATTTTTTCTTTGTAAATTTTTAAGTTTAACTTGTTTTGTACTTAATTTTGGTGGATTTATTTTAGGTGGTCTGGGAGCAGACACAGCCTCTATGGGGATGGAGTTTTTTGAGGGGGGGGTGACAGAAGGAGAGAAACTGCAGAGAGATGTGTAAATCGTAAGTCTGCTTTCTGGTCCCAACTCTGGACAGTCATGTTTTGGGGGGGGTTTAATAAATTCAGACGGATTTCTAGAAATGAGAGCTGCTCCATCCAAAGTTGGCTAGATGCTGTCTCACCTAATAAGACCAGGTTTTCCCCTAAACATATCATAACTGTTCAGATTGGTGAGGGGACCAGAGAAAACTGCTCTAGAAAGATCTTTAAGACCAGACTTACTGTTCCTTTTTAGACTACAGCCTAAGTTCACCTTATTGGGAGGACTGTGAACATTTAGGACTATATGACTATATTTGTGGTCATTAGATTTATTTATCTCTTGTTTTTCTGACTCTTCTGAGGTTCTGTTCCTGCAGTAGTGAAAACCTGGTCTCGGAAATTTAAACACCAAAATATCAAGCGACACTTTAGAAAACAGAGTTAAAGAGTGATATGGAGGAGGTGGGTGGATTGTCCATGAACATTTCCAAGTACTGAGCAATCACAGTTCCATCCTTCTGAATGAGTTTTATTAATCCTTCTAGCTTTTATGGTAGATATGCTGCTTCCCGTTCTTCCCCAAACGTAAATTTAATATCAAAATGTATTCGTATCAATCTAAATGTATAAGGCTGGAAAAGTAAGTGGTACTACAAAAGAAACAGTTTCAGAAACATGTTGAAACTAATTAGGTCAATTGGCAACAGGCCTTAATGTGATTGGGTTTAAAACAAGCACCTTAGAGAGACAGAGGCTCTCAGAAGTAAAGATGGGCAGAGGTTCAGCCATCTGCCAGAAACTGTGCTTACATATTGTGAGGCAATTTTAGAAATATGTTCCTCGATGTAAAAATGGAAAGACATTGAATTTTCCATCATGTCCAGGACATGATATTATCAAAAGAATCAGAGGATCTGGAGATATCTGTGTGCAAGGGACACAGCCAAAAACCAATACTGGATGCTTGTGATCATTGAGCCTTCAGGCAGCACTGCATTGCAAAAATGCATAATTCTGTCATGGAAATCACTGCATAGGCTCAGGAAAGCTTTCAGGAATGGGGGTCTGTGAACACAGTTTGCTGTGTGATCCACAAATATACACTACCAATCAAGAGGCTGGACACGCTTGGCCATAGTGGCGTATAGCCAAGCTTGTCCAAACTTTTGACTGGTAGTGAATGTCTGTTTTCACATTTGCTTTGCAACATGTAGTCAAAATTCAGAAGTTTGTAACAGTCTTCCACAGACATGGTTTGTTAAAATGTGTAACCTATCACTGAAAAACCCGAACAACCCACCTGTCTAGTTTGTAAATGACATTTAAATGGTGAGCTGGATGAACTACTACTTCACTGATGTTTTGGTTAGTGTTTGCTTAGCAAAATATTGTCATGCTGTCGTGCTAACGCAGTGACTATGAAGAAGATAAAATGCACACGTAAAGCGAGATATATTTGAATGCCACTTTTCCAGCTGTCGTGCTTAGTAAATAAAATAGGGATAAAGGAAGCTGAAGTTTTTTCTTATCGTCTCATTTATCAGTCTTTATATTATCTCTATTATTTCAGTTATTTCAGCTGTTGTTCAGTCTGTTAAACATCTTGGGGTTCAGAAGGGATGTAGCCTGGTATACCTTTTTGAGCCATAGCTGACAGTTTTAGCAAATTTTAGCCAATTATGACACTTCACACCACAATTTCCCTTGTGAAAATTTCAAAAATAGCAAAAGAGAAAAAATATTTCTCAGTACATCCTGCCATGTCATTTTCTTTGAAGTAGTTTCCATCATATTCATCAAAATCCACAAAGCTTGTGACTTTTTGGTGACTTGTAATTTTCCCTGATAGGTGAAGATTAGCCTGTCTAATGCTACTGTATGCCTCACTATAATAAAAAGCCTTCCCTGCTTTCTTCATATATTTTTGGGTAAAAGTCAGAATTTGGAAAAGTGCATGTTCTATAGAGTCAGTCAAGTCTGCCTGTCTCAAGAAGTGGAACAGGGGGACAAGGGATAAAAATACTGTGGAGGCCCGCATAAAAGGGGACATCTGGTCACCCTACAGTAGGTATGAGTACTTGATGAAATCAGTTAATCTGCTCTTGAATGTTATTCTTTTAACTTATTTTTACAGATCACTCTACAGGAAAGGCCACCTTCACAACACAAAGAAGGTAATGGAGTGGCATTCACTCAAGAGGACAGACCATCGCTGGAAGAGATGGAAATTTTTCTTCCTGAGCCACGCACACCTTCTGTAGAGTATGAAACAGCAGTGTGATGCCGCACTCTGCCACGAGAGGCTGTATCATCTTTTCACACAGAACCTGGACTAAAAACCTGCATGTAGAAAGGATGGATGACATTCATATTTGCACTGTCAAATGCTGCAGCAAAGTCAGAGCTAAGCAAATTTTCATTCACCATAAGACTTTGCTTTTAATATTCTAACTTATTCATGTCAAAATACTCAGCTGAGACTGTCACTGTGCTACAGATAGTCATATCATGTGCATACAGTATTTCTCAACTTCATGGGTATGATCATTGATTTAAAGTGGACCTATTGTGCTCATTTCAAGCTATATACGTTTATTCATCGACCCTGCTAGAGTGTTATTCAATGTTCAGTATAAATTTTAATTATCCAATACTGGGACTTGTTTATTATATTAACCTTTATTTAACCAGGAAGTGAACTCTTGAGATTAAGAACCTCTTTTGCGAGAGTATCCTGGGTTGACAGACAGCATTGCCCCAGCATGTTTTTCGGTGGCAAGAGAAACCGGAGCAAACCTGTGCAGGCATGGGGAGAACATACAAACTCTACCTAGAAAGGCCCCGCCGGGGTTTGAACCCAGGACCCTCTTGCTGTGAGGCAACAGTGCCACTGTGCTGCCCATCAGTTCATTTAGCTTCTTTCCCTTTAAGGGAAGTGGGTGGATGGGGTTGCTCACAGCCACACATGAGTACCTGAGATGACCACATTATCCCCTCTCACTAACATCATACAGAGTCAAAAGCAGTCAGAAACCAAGCCTAAAGGAGCCCAGTGCCTGAGCTTTTGCCTCATAGGGATAAGATGTACATCCAGTGTCCTCATTAGTTTAAATATTGGCTATGTGTAATATGAGCATCCACCACTAACATTGTACTTATACTGTATTTGGCAAGATGTAAGGTAAAGAATAAAAGGTCCATTTTAAATTAGTTGGTTCATTGCTCAAATAATTTCCCCATGTTTAAAAAACTGAACTGTACTAACATATCTGAAAATGGATGTCCAGTGAGCTTGACAGGTGAGAATGTTTTTTGCTCACGTTTTCCGTATACTTGATGCTTGTTTAGCACTACTACAGCTGTAAAAATGGTCCTGTGAGATGATACTGCCTTACTTTTTAAGACTGTGTGAATGAGTTTTGACTGAAACACAGTAAAAAAAAAAATCTGAAAAGGATTAAAGATTTTGTAGTAACATTTTTGCAAAGTTTTTGTCTTATTTTCATTTTTTAGAGTAGGAAGGAAAGTATTCAGTCATAGAAGCTGATTTTATTTTTTGTTTATATCTTAGGGAAAGGCTAGAGTTTAAGATTTATTTTTTGGACATATTAAAAGAAAAAATAAAATGAAAAGAAAAAACCAAAACAACCTAATCAACCAAAGTGACCTCATGACAATAATTTTTCAGCATATACAGTTTATCAAATAATCCGCGAAAGATAAAGGCTGAAGCTGCAGCTTGTAATACCTACCCTTTAATTTATACATATCATTAACTGAAACACCAACTCCTGTTGGCCTTTATTGGATAAGTGGAAGAAAATGAACAGAGAGAGAGTTTTGTAAGTGCACCAAGTTGCTTCAGTTAGCTTTAATTGTTAGTTTATATTTTGCTTTTGTCAATTAAGTAGTACCAAATTAAGTGGGCACTGTGCACAGGCTTCACACTTGAAAATCCTTATACCAAACTCCTAATTGCTATTTTTAATGAAGTAAAAATCTAATTCGTCCATGTATTTTGGCCCTCTGCTGCTTGCAATTGGACTTCTCTGCTGCACTTTAAATAAATAAATGTTTTGCATGTGTGCATGTTTGGGAGAATGTAGCTTTTGTTCTGGATTTCCTTTCCAGGAAGTTTTACTTGCTCTTATGCCAGTATCACAATTAAAAAAAAAAAAAAGACATATATTGTTATTCATTACATATTTTTTATAAATATAATCCATAAATTATAATGTGTAACAATATCCAGATTGCTAAGTTTTAAAACTTTGTGTAATAAATAAATTCTTGAAAATATATAAAATATTGTAATAATACAACACTGGATTTTCCCAACAATAATTTAGATATTTGGGTAATTTACATATATAATGCAACACCCAACTGTATTCAAATTAGGTCTACTGCAGCAAGGTATATTAAAATGCTGTTTATTGTTAATGGATAAGTTCCAATAATCTAGTTGTGCCACAGAGTATTATCATGTACATTTTTACAAATATCTACTTACAATTGCTAATTTTACTGTAGTAATCTCAATTCTCAATTACACATATTTTGGCCTGCTGCTGCTTAGATTTACGCTCCTCTGCTACAATAATTTAAACTTTTTTTTTACAAGACATATCAGTAAAGAAACATCTGAAACTTTAGATATATGGGTCATTTTTTATTCAGCCTTTATTTACTCTTTAACTATACTACCTTTGTTTAATATTTTTTAAAATCAAAAACAAGTCATACATGTGTAATATTATGTTTCTATCAAATCACCTGTGTGAGAATAATACATGATATATAAAGTCTTTGATAACTATACACTTTTAAACCAAAAGTTGCATGGTAGTCACTATCGTGGACAGTTATTCAAAAGCATTTTCTGTAATATGCATGTGTTTTGCTGCTATAGTGGCATATCAGTGGCAAAAACAATCTTGGCTGAAGATGTCACAATTCAAGAAAGAAAGAAAGAGAGAGTTTTTCTAAGATATCTAACTCTTGAAATTGGTTTCCTCTTTTCTTACTGTCTGTATAACTGTGAACTTAAATACTGACAATAAAGAGCTGTTCCTCAAATATCATTTGACTAAAAATTTGGATGTATTTGTACTTACAGTAAATGAGCACTCAGACTATTAATGATTATCCAAATGGGACCAGTTAAAGTAGTCCTGCGTCACAGAGCTTCTTTGCTTGTGCCAAACAAATTCCTCCAAACAAAAGGTTGTACAGTAAGGTCTGTAAGCCACTAACCACTATATAACAGGCTATAAATACAGTACATAATACTATGTACTGTATGTAATACTGTTGTGCGGAAAAAGTAAGTTTTACATTTTCAAAAATTGCAGGAGTTCTAGAGTACTTGAACAGTTGGCTACTAAATGTTTCTTAGGCAGCTGTGGGTCATTTCAACAACAGTGTCTACTCATAGATCTCAGTTCTTTGAGAGTTGGGACTTGGACTTGGAGTTGGGAAGTGGAGTTGTGTGACAAATCAGGACAAATCAAGAACAAATTAGAAAATAACAATCTGGTCTAGACACATATAGTGTTGTGGTGGAGTGAAAAATATATAGTGAAGAAAAACCCTATTACTGTATGGAGGCACAGAAAGACGTGTGCTATACGTTTTGTACTTGTTTGTCAGCAGTAGAAAGAGAACTTAAAGAATTCCCCACAAAATGCAATGCCATGGTACAAAAAAAAATTAGGCAGTAGCAAAACCAGACTAAGTTTTAAAAAACATTTAGAGTTTTTACAGTTTTTAAAATTCAAACAAAAATGAAACTCTGGAAAGTCATTAGGGTATATTTCCTATATTTCACGGTTTATTTCCCATTAAATTTTCAGATAAACTGTATCAGTTACCACTGATCCTTAGTATATTTGTACATAATATTCCAAGAAATCAAAAAGAAATTCCAACATACAGATAAAATCCCATATTTAAAATCACATGCTGAGGTTACAGTGAAAGTGCAAGCTAAATGTTAGATGAATTATTTCATTAGGTTTTCAGGTATCACATCCAACTCCAGCTGAATGCTGGACTTAGATATTATATCCGATGTCATGAAAGTTGACCTTCCTGAAAATCAGTGATGAGTCACACAGACCATTTTCGTTAGAAGCAAATTCCAGAAAATAAGCATACAATTAAAAGGTAAAGCTTTTCATTTCATTTTATCTAGTCTATCTGATTTTAATACTGCATTGAATAAATATAATATAGTACACTTCAATTTTTTGTAAGATAATACAGGCCAGAGCCATTTAACATTTTAGTGATACACATGTTGAATGACAACATAGTGATATTGCAAAAGCATGTTCTCACATTTACTGCACACTGCATATATAGTTTACAAATGAAAATTTCCGCATACACACAAAGTCCATTCATTCTCTTTTTTTGGAAGTCAAATTAGTGGCATGTAACAGCATTTTTACTTTGCATGTTTATCTGCCCTAGGCTCAAAGAGCAACTGATAATATACTGCTGTTCCTCAAAAACAACATTAGTCTTCTGTTAGCCATTACCTTATAAGCTGCTGCAACAAGAGCTCCATTAGTCTGCTTCCATCATTTTAGGGCACAGATGGCCATACCATTCTGCAACTGATGGATATTAAGAAAAACAGGTTAGTCAAGCTTTTTACAAAGAGTTTGCATATATCTGTAAAATATCACTTAAACGACTGAGTGAAAATGGTATATAGACAACTTATATATAAGTTTTGGAACTTCAGATTGTTTTTAACATGCACATTTGGATTTGATGGCAGCAACACATTTCATGTAAATTGTGGCATGGGCATGTTTACTACTGTGGTGCATCACCTCTTCTTTTTGGAAACCTAAATATTTTCCAATTCTTCCTTGAGTCAGGATTTTATCTTTTTGACATTTCAGGGCCACTTTTATCCTGTTTTTATATTTCATAATGGTCCACATGTTTTCACTGTGTGACAGATCTGGACATGAGGCAGGCCTATTTAGGAGTCATGATATAGAAAAACACATAGAATATGGTTTGGCATTACCTTGCTGAGATGAGTAACTTATATGTCATTCCAAAACCTAATATTTTTAAGCATTAATAGTGCTGACAGAGATGTGCAAGTTGTCTGTGCCATGTGCACGAATGTTTCAGATGTGATCCTGAGCCCGGAGAATTATTTCCATAATAATATTCTATCATATCTGTTTTTATTTGGGCAGCACAGTTGTGCAGTACTTAGCATTGTTTTCTCACAGCAAGAGGGCTCTTGGCTCAAACTCTATGTTGAGTTTGTGCGCTCTGTGCCTGCATGGGTTCTCACTGAGCACTCCGGCTTCCTCCCCTAATCCAAAAGCATTCGAGTTAGGTTAATTTGTGATTATGCATTTTGTGAATATTTTTCTGTCGCTCTGCATTGACCCTGTGATAGACTGTGTGTACCTTACCTTTTGCAATATGACAGCTGGGATAGGCTTCAGCCCCCTATAATCCAGAATTTTACAAGTGGTTAAGAAAATGGACTGATCTGGCTTTAATGCAGTGTCACCTCAAAGCATGAAAATCACTGCCATTCACTACTGGCTTTCAGCTTTGACAGAGATTTCTCTGGATTTTCTGAATAATTTAACCATTGTTCTATAATGTATATTAATGTATATATGCATAAAATCTCTAAATTCTTTGCATTCTTGGAGCATTTTGTGGCATGTTTGCTACTTGTACTTTTTTCAGTCAGATACACATTGTACTTTTGGCTGCTCCCTTGTATTCTCCCCTAGGAGTCACCACAGTGGATTAATCCGCATTTGTAATTATGTTAAATGCCCTTCCTTGTGTCCTTACCTGAAATCAAACCAGACATTTTGCTTGAAAGGCAAAGGTATAAACTATTACTACAGGGACAGTTTCTGTGTGTGTGTGTGTGTGTGTGTGTGTGTGTGTGTGTGTGTGTGTGTGTGTGTGTGTGTGTGTGTGTGTGTGTGTTTTACTTAGACATCAAAGACAAAAAAAACTTAGTCATCACTTTGGAGCAGTCCTTAGTTCCAGACTGGGGAAGGCCAAGACTTTAAGGATAACCGTTGCCTCCTCATTTCCAGTGAAAGCGGTGAATGGACAGAGAGTGGGACACCACAGGAAACTCACAGAGCCCCAGTGGGACAAGAGAGTGTGAAAGGGAATATGATGGCATAACTGAAAATGGGTCCTGGCGAACAGGCAGGTAGTAAAGGAATAAATAACACATTATAACATATTGGTATATTATACAAGAAGACCAGCAGAGCAAAACTTATAAGTTTCTGGCAACAGCATTCTAAAAATCTTGAAAAGGTTTTTAAATTTTTGAAATAAAAACCTTACTCCTGTGTTCTTATTATGATATGGCAAACACTTATTCTGTCAGTGCAAAGAGTTTAAGAAAATTCTCAACTGATTCATAGATGAGTTTCATTAGCATTCTAAACCACTTCAGCAGCAGACTGTTGTTCACTTGGCACACTTCAAAACAAGCTGTGTCTCATCCTCATTTGTGAAGCTGTAATGAAGAACTATTTGGTTTGTTTTAAACTTTTCCGCATCAATATATTTAATAGGTAGGTGCAACGTGTTTAGTAATACACAACTGATGTGGTTTGGATATGGTGGGTTGAGGGGATGCAGATTTCCCAAACATGCCTGTAGCCTTATTTTAAATTAAATGGAAGAATATTGCAACTTCAAATGAAGAAACTTGGTATGTTGTAAATCTTATGTATGTTACTCTACATGCAAAAGCTCAGCTTAACTGATCAAAGTAAGTGGGAATGTGTTTTGCTTTTATTTACGCGTTAAAAATAAATGAATCACTGCTTGATCACTTTGTAGCAGATTGGGAAATGCAAAAAGTTTAAAGATAACTATCGTGTCTTTATGTGCTCTCTAAGGAGACACACTTCTATTGTTCTCCTGGTGAAATCAGTGAGAGGACAGAGTGTGGGAAAGCAGAGGAAACTCACTCACAGAGCCCCAGTGGGACAATAGATGCTGACCTCTGTCCTGAGGAGACAGAGTGGAAGAGAGTACTGTGGCAACAAAACTGAAAGCTGATTATGCAGAAAACAGAGGTGTTAAAAGTACTGAAGAATGCTGTATCTTGGCATCTTACATAACAAGACCAATGGAACAAAACTGGAAAAATTGATACAAATACAGCATTATGAAACCTAATATTTATAAAGTGCCAGTAAGTGAACCGGGATCATTTCTGTTTTGGTCAGAATATTTTATTTACTTAAGCTTCTAACAACTGGAGTCTTACAGAGTTAAGTCATAGTAGCACTGAGATGATTAATATTTGTGATGGTGGGTCTCATCAGCAAGAATGACGAGTCAGCTTACAGAGAGGAGGTGCAGCGGCTAACAGCCTGGTGCAGAGCCAACAACCTGTCTCTAAACGTCAGCAAGACTAAAGAGATGGTTGTTGACTTCAGGAGAGCACAGAGTGACCATTCCCCGCTGTTCATCGAAGGTTCCTCTGTGGAGATCGTCCAGAGCGCCAAATTCCTTGGTGTTCATTTAGCAGAGAACCTCACCTGGTCACTCAACACCAGCTCAATCACCAGG
>VUQH01083907.1:7268-17374 GCA_015106775.1 Etroplus canarensis
GCCCATTTTTTGTTGGGGGGGGGGGGGGGGCTGGAACGTATCCCAGCTTTCATAGGAGATGAGAGTGCATATCCTCAACAGGCTGTCCGACTATCACAGGGTTAAAACATTTATTTTACTTGGAGTAAAATTTCACACATCTCAAGTGTTCAGTGAGTTTGTTTCATGTCTTTGGAGCTCATCCTAAATGAACTGCTTTGATTTCCCCCAACACCAAGCGTTTAAAAATGTTTTAGTTTGCCAGAAAAATGCTGCTAGATGAGTTAAAGCTGTTCTTCTAACAGTGCTGCTTGTGTGGGTGTGTGTGAGTGCGGGTGTGTGGTTTGGTTGCATTTTGCTGATTTTACTGTTTCTTTAACCTCTTTATCTAATTTCCTCCTTCTGTTGGCCTCTTACCTTTCTCTGGCCAAATGATAATTCTTTCCTGCTGAGATTGTACGCTGAGGTACACAAAAACCCACAAATGCACTGAATACCTTGGAAACAGCACTTTGCATAAAAGGCTCAGACTGAACCAACAATATTTGGTTTCAAGTCTTAAAATGATACATGTTATTGGGCGAGTGAAATTAGTTATAATAGCTGAAGCCTCCTAATGGTAATGTCAAGACCAAAAAGATCCTGTAAGAGATGGTATAATAATACACTATTTTATCAAACCTGTATTTATAACTACGAGTCGTTAAGTTCTTGTTTTCAGTGGCAGCAGGTAAAGGACTGAGTCCAGAAATGTTTTCTTTTGTGAGCAATGATCGAGGTATGTGTTTTTCTCTTTAAGTGGACCGTGGCCTCTTGTGGAAATCCCCATCCTCTCAATCATAACCACAGACTTCAGAGATTAACTCAGTCTTCATTTGTCTTTGTCCTTCCGAGTGTTTTTGTTCTCCTGTTTACCTTTTTATCTGTCTTCCTTTCTTTATTAGTACAGGCTGTATGAGTTAAGCTGCCACTGCTCAGGTCCAATGCATGTATATATGTATGAACAAATGTTATCTATTGAAACACAATTCCTGAGTGTTGTTCAAAGAGCAATAAAGTTGTTACTTAGGACCTTTAAAATTCATTATTTTGAATAGAATATATAATTTTATCCTCTGAGCATAGACCGTATAAAAGATGGACGTAGCCACTGTAATGTTACCCACAAAGCCTCAACATTTTTGTCTCCGCCATATTTGGTTTGGAGGCAGAAGTGACCATATTTGGATGAAAGAGAGAAGTGACTCACTTTTGGAGCCAGCCTCAGGTGACCACTAGAGGAATTGCAGTTTTTGGCACTTCCTGCTGTGGCTGCTCTCTCTCTTTTTTTTTTTTTAAATGACAATGTGTCCACTAGGGCCTGTGCAATAGTGTATTAGATTTTTGGGGTCCATACCAATACCAGTTTTTAGCTCATCTGGCCAAGGGACCAATGGGCTAATGACATGGTAAGGCATCCATTGTTTGCCCCTCAATCTACAATTCACAAATTTGCTTCTCTTCCTACAGTATTGGTCAGATTTTAGTGAAACACGCAGTTATCATCTTCACCCAAATTGTGCACAAGGTCATGTTTATCATTTTATGGGCACCTTTCCATTTTTACAAAAATCTCTACTCCAAAGAGTAGTGGTCTGGAAATGACTGTCTGCCCCTCTGCCAACTATACTTAAATGCTGTCATTAGGTTTATTTATGGCATAATGCCTTAAGCTAGGTTGGGGCTGGTCAAAAACTGGTTGTGGTTTTGTATCAGGTCCTGGCGGGCAATAAAAGATCAATAACCTGGTTTGCCAACATGATCAGCACAACTTCCTAAGAGTGTAATGCATGAAGATCAGTTCCCAATATTCCACTATATTCCTATATTGGCCATTCCTATCATGCTGGCTTTTTCAATGGTTCTTTTCTTTTAGATGGTGGACCTACTGCTAATAGTGCTGCAATAGCTGGTCACACATGTTGCATGCAGCTTGTATCCTGTTGGATGAATCTTATTGGTCCTGATCATGAAGGGAGTCGTCCTGTTGCTCGACTCAGTAATGTGATCTATTGTATGTCATGCTGGTGTATTCACATGTCGTCCTGCTTTTTGTGGACATGGTTACTATATATACAGACCCTGTAGCCATAATACTCCAGTTCTCAAACATTTTCGGTTGGTGGTGAACTAGATTAATTTTGAGTTTGTCCAGTTCCAGCCAGCCATTGACAGGAAAACTCACTGCTTGCTTTCTGTGCTTCACATTTTACATTGACCTGTGAATTGCGATGATCAAGAGTTGTATGAGCTGCGACGTCACTTACATTCTGGTTAGGGAGTAAAAACTTCCTCCATTTGATGTATCTATGCATATGTGTGCATACAGTCCATTATTTTGCTGGCTTTCGATTTCCCCTTTATCATTTTCCTTCATTTCTTCCCCTTTCATCTTTCTGTCTCCCTCTGCTCATTTCTTTTCCAGCAGTAAATGGTTGTGTTCTTCCTGTTGTCTGACTGAAGTGTGTGCTGAGGAAGGGGAAAGGTTGATCAGTGTCATGTCTGGAAGGCTAAAATAAAAAAAGACCTTTGCTGGGTCTTATGTTTTCTCCTTTTCTGTCATGAAAGATTACGCCCCCTAGTTTAACAGGTATAAACTGCTTCAGCTGCAGAGTGCTGTCTGAGACAGGTTTCCAGTCAGACAGGTTCATCCACTGTTTGTTTGTTTGTTTGTTTTATGCACTTGGTCAACTTTAACACCAGCTGTGAAGGTTTCTTGTCACCTTAAGAAGTTGGTATCAGGAATGGTAACGGTTCCATTATATAACTGAAACAGAATAAATTAGACATTCGATTATGAAAATCAATATTCAGTTGTTGGGGGTGGGGAGATGCAGCAGTAATGGCGTCTGTCTCCCAAGCAGCACAGAAGGCTAATCTTGAGTTTCACCCACAAAATGGTAAGATGCAGCACTGCTGGGGGGGTTAAGAGCCACCCACGCTACTATTCTGCACAGTTACTGCTAAAAAACATTGCATATTCACCATTTCTTATACCTCCAATGTGTTGTGTAGAGCAGCTTTAAGAACACTACTGTTTTTAGCTAATATAAGAAATCTTTTTAGTCTGTGATTACTTTTCCAAAATCTAGACATACTGATTTTGTAAGGCCTTGCTGCACTTTGAGTAAAGCTAAGTAATTAACTTTTATTAAACCCAGCTGTTGCATCATAGTAACACATACAGAATTGAGCTGTTTAATGCAGTCTCCAGACAAACTTAAACTCTATACAAACAGTATATGAAACTAATCTGAGCTTGCCACCTGACCTGTTGCATCATGGTCATTATTTGTTTTTCACTTGTGCCTCATGTGTGAATTGTTTTTTTGTTTTTATTTTTATAGAGAGAAGCCACACAGAATTCCATTGTACCTGGTGTATAGTTTCATTCATTCATCATTTAATACATACAGTACTATGCAAAAGTCTTGAGCCACCCTTCATTTCATTACATTTTGCTGGGAAAATGGGAACTAGGTGCAGCAATTTATTGACATGCGCACCCATAAATCTATATACAGTACACAGTCAGAATCAGAATGCTTTATTAAACCTAGAGGGGAAATTACATTGTGTTACAGATGCTTAGTTGTATATAAATGAATAGAAATTTGAAAGGCAGAAAATAAAGTTTCAAAAAAACAAATAAGATACGAATTGTAATACGTGACATGACTCTGAAGTTAAACACTATATATACACCATGTATAAGATGTGGAGATAAAAGAAACTGGTCACAGGGAGGATTTATTGAGTTTGATGGCCACAGGTGTTCTGTGGTGCATCATGGCGGAAAAGAGCAAAAAACACATTTTTTACAATTCTGAGACTGAAAAGTCAGTATTTAGTTCCAGCACCTTTATTCTTTAACACAGCCTGAACACTCATCAGGCTTTCTAATTTCTTGAAGTAGTCTTCAGAAATGATTCTCCAGGCGTCTTGAAGGACATTCCAAAGCTCTCTTCTTTGGATGTTGGCTGCTTTTTTGTTCTGTTCAATAATGTTGAGGTCCATTCATCACTCTGAAGTCCTGTTGCCTCAAATTTTCAGTCCAGTTCTTGAGTAATTTGGCATAGCTCCGCCTTTCCTTCCCGCTTCCCTTCCTTAAAAACTGCTTCTTGACAGCCACCCTTCCACTGAGACCATTTCTGATCTCTGTGAACAATAGAGTAATTTCCTCCCCTGGGAATCAATAAAGTATTCTGATTCTGATTTATCACCTGAAGGGCGAGATGTATCTCTCAGGTCCTGTCTCAGGTCATTGCTGGATCTTGTCCTGTTTCTTAAAAACGTGACTTTCACACACTGTTCATCTGCTGCAGATAGATTTTTAGGCCTGCCACCTCTTCTTTTGTCCTCCACTTGCCCAGTATCCTTAAATTTTTAAGGACACCATGCTGAGATATGCCACGTTTGTGGCTAATATCTCTTTGAGAATCACCTTGTTGGTGCAACAATTCTGTTTTGTGCCTGTCAAACCATGTTTTCTTTGGCATTTTTTTGTAGATTCAGCTCACGACTTGCACAGTAGTGCATTTTCCACATGTACTGATTTCAAGTATTAAACATTATCTAGATTAGCTGGGGCACTGTGTCAGTCATTTTTGAGGATGTCAAATACAGATGCCCTGAGTACAGCATTAATCAAAATCATCTGCTTTAACTGCATGCGGAGTGTAGCTTGATCCCGGTTGGTTTCACAACATAAATATAACACACACTTGAGATACTAAACACTAAAAGATGCCAAATCAAAGTATGGTGAATAAACATTTTTATACTAATGTATTGTACTTAGGCTCAATGCAATGTGTATATTTTCATCTTATATAATATGAAAAACTATAAAATTCCTAAAATAGTAATAACAGTAATAATAGTTCAGATTACATTATTTACTTCTGTTTTGAGATGAAAAAAGTTACCATTTTGCCATGCTAGTTGTTTCTGACAGTGGTGTGTTCTTTGTGTCTCTAGGGAGTCCAGGCAGTGATCACTGAACAAGAGTAATAACGGGGACTAGAAAGAGAGATCACATTTCCCCTATATTTGGCTTCTCTTGACTGGCTCCCTGTTAAATAAAGAACTGAATTTAAAATCCTTCTGCTCACATAAAACGTCTTCACGGGGGGGGGGATGAGATGTGATGAGATGAGATGAGAAGAGATGAGATGAGATGAGATGAGAAGAGATGAGATGAGATGAGATGAGATGAGATAACAGACTGTTATAATCCCACAGTGGGGAAATTTCAAGCATTACTGCAGCAAAGACAAAGTGATAGCAAAGAAAAATTAGGCACCAGCCTTTCTTAGAGACCTCATAGTGCCATATTTTCACAGCAGAGCACTTCATTCTCAGAGTGCAGGCCTACTTGTGGTTCCTAAAGTTTCTAAAATTAGAATGGGAGGCAGAGCCTTCAGCTGTCAGGCCCCTCTCCTGTGGAACCAGCTCCCAGTTTGTACTTGAGAAACAGATACCCTTGCTATATTTCTGATTAGGCTTCAAACTTTCTTTTTTGATAATGTTTATAGTTAGGGCTGGATCAGGTGACCCCGAACCATCCCACGATTATGCTGTGATAGGCTTAGGCTGCTGGGGGGCTTCCCATGATGCACTGAGTATTCCTTCTCCACACGCCTCTTTTCACCCCCCTATGCCACGTGCCATTTACATACCACTGCTACCTGCCAGTAAAAATGCTGTCTTCTCTCTCCCAAAGTCTGTGTTTCTGTGGTCTCCTTTTCTCTTCTCTCTACCCATTCTCCTCAACCAGCTGAGGCAGATGGTTGCTCCTCCCTGAGCCTGGTTCTGCTGGAGGTCACTTCCTGTTAAAAGGGAGCTCTCCCCCTCCCACTGTTGCCAACCACTGCTCATAGGGGATCGTCTGAGTGCTGGGGTTTTCTGTCTAATATTTTAGGGTCTTTACCTTACAGTTAAAAGTGCCTTGAGGCAACACTGTGAAATGGTTCTATAAAAATAAAACCAAACTGAACTGAACTCAATATATTGTTACAATTAAGGCTAAGTGGTTTTCTTCTGCGTTTCGTGAGCAAGGCGAGTTTATGCTCGCTTTAAATCTTCCTCTTTTGCTTATTAACTTTAATTTGATCTCTCCTTATTGAAATGCTACTAGTAACATCATTACAGATTAGGGCCATAACTCAGCGCACAAGCGCCTCATTTTTGGGTATACATTTCTTTTCAAGTTAACTTCTGACTGACCACAACAAACAACTTGGGATGTTGGTTAATTCTGAGTGTTATGTTTTTACTGTATAGCTTGTGTTGACTACTAACTCTTATTCACAATTGGCTTCTAAGTATGAGCACTGAAAATAAATGCTGTGGTGTAGTGTGCCATGTGTTACACACTTGCCCCTATCAAACAAAATAAAAATGTAGATACATTTGAATTCATTTAACCTTTATTCACTGCATTATATTTGTTAAAATGCCTCCACATTACTGTGATTTCCTGCATGGACTACTTTGCATGTTTGAGAGAACATTTTTCAGCATGAGACAAGAGAAACTGCCTGGTGTGTTCAACTTTAAAATGGGGCACAGCATTTTGCTGCAGTTTTCGGGTTGAATGACATGTTTTATTTTAACATTGTGCAATGGTATGCAACAGTGGGCAACAGGCTTGGAAATATGCTTTCTCTCATTGAGTGGGTGTATCAGAAGTGTTAATCTATCAGTGGTGACCACTAGAACGGAGAACAGAGAACACAATGAATGAGCTCCCATGGATTTAACATAGCAGAGTGGTTGGTGAACCACTGGTTCCATTTAAATGTTTTAAGGGGGTTGAACAGTTTTTCAAAGAGCTCTTTTTAGTGTTTTAATTTTCAGGTTCTGGCTAGGGATGCAAGAATAGTGAATCTTTAAAAGTAAGCACAGCCAGTACCACGACTTGGAATATCCAGAAAAAGAAGGAAACTATCAGTGTACTGAGCAGCAGGTATCATCAAATCAGTCATCCAAGGAAAACAATAACTGGTAAGAGCGGAAAAGGAAAAAGCCCAGAACAGCAATCTATAACATCATGAGCAACGTCCAAAGAGCAGGGGTGGAAATTTCACTGTCCACTGTTCAAAAAAGACTTAGACAACAACAGTATAGACACCATACCACAAGATGCAAACCACTTACAGTATCAGCAGTAAAAATTAGAAAAGCCAGATTAGAATTTTCAAAAAAGTACAGATATGAGGCACAACAATTCTGGAACAAAGTTTTATGGAGGGATAGGTCAAACATTAACTTCTGCCACAGGGATGGAAAGGTCAAAGTATGAAGAAAGAAGTGATCTGCTCATGCTCCTAAACATACAAGTCCAACTGTGAAGCATGGTGGAGGTTTTGTCATGGCTTTGGCTTGCATGGCTGCCTCTTCAATGGTCTCAGTCATTTTTACTGAGGATGTAACTTATAATAGTGTCAGCATTTCTAGCCACAATTGATTAGATGGGAAGTTGATGGAGCATGCAACAAGATGTGAGCTATTAAAGCAACTGAAGTTTCAATCATTTAGAGGTAAACTTCATATTTATCAATGAATAGAAGTTCAACAAGTGATGGGATAGGAAAAAATATAGCTCTCTGCCATCCAAACAAATATTTCATTTGTCTGTTTAAAAGCCATCAATCAGTGTAGCTGAGTGGTGAGGAGGAGGAAGATCATCAAATAAAACAGATATGGCAGACTTGCCCTGCCCTACAGAATGAAAGTAAAAATTCTTTCACATTTTACATTAATATTTCATAAGCCAAAATTCAAAAATCATTCTCACGCTAAAGTTTTCCTAATGTGGCTCCAACATATTGTCGGGAAATTTATGGAAAATGCACCCAAACTAATCAGGAGGAACTTCATTATACAGTAAGACAACAGTCCAAATCACACTGCTACCTCAGCAATGGACTTCATCAGGGGAAAAGTTGATGGTTATGGACCGGCCAAGTCTATCGCCAGATCTTAACCCAACTGAACACACACTCCACCTCCTGAGGAAAAAACTGAAGGGAGAAATCCTGCAAAACAGACACCTAAAAGGTGCTGTGGTAAAAGCTTGAAAAGGCATAACCAATGGAGAAACAAGAAATCTGGTGGCGTCTATGGGTCATAAGCTTGATGCAGTTATTGCGCATAATGGATATGCAAACAAATATGAATTATTTTTTGACTTTTATTATATATATTGAACTCATTTGTTCCAATATGTATGCCCACTTAAAAATTAGGAGGTTTGATATTTGTTTAACATATTTAGATGTAAATACCAGGGAATAAAAGCTGAAACTCTGATCTCTCTTCTCATATTCATCTTTTACTCTCACACACAAATGTCTTCACTGGACAGTAAAAACAAATTAATTGGCCTTGCTGCCACTTTTGGAGGGGGACTGTATATGTATGCATGTGTGGGTGGGTAAAAAAGTATCACCTCATAGACGTGGAACTGTGACTGGCTTCTCGACATTTCCCTGTAGCTGGTGCTGAACTCGCCGATAAAATCGTGGCTGTAAGAACCAACACACAGAGTCACATTTCTTTATTACTAAAAAAAAAACCCTACATGTATTACAGCAAGAAAAACATCATCAGAAAAAAGCTAAAAGCCATCAATAATGATACGAATGCCTAATAGATGACAGATTTGATCAGTTTCTTTGAAGAGTATTCACATTGTCCGTAAAGCCTTTTTCAAAGAACAGGACTATCACTAACAAGCTCCTTGGTTACTGCAGGCGTGGGCGTAGCAACCAATTTTACAATTTCATGGAGATAATCAGCGCAGTAGGAATAAGGGTCAGATATTAATGGGAGCTCAGGGCAAAAAGCCCTCGAAATGTCACCAACTGTCTGTGAAATGAACAATGAAGGGGCAAACTGTGTCCCTGACTACTGGGAATTGCTTCAAAAGATAAACACTGTCTTTATTCCCTGTCTGACACTATGAAGGTAACTATCGAGAGACCATTCAAACAACATTAATAATTAATGTGTTGCATATTTGAAGTTGGAGGGAATGTTGTCACATGCAGGGCATCCACAGAGTTATTTTTTTCTGCAGTAACTACTCTTAACAGTGCAAAACAGGAGTGTGTATGAGCACAATCATTTTGGAGTGTAGTCTCTGACTAAAGTCCCCAAATCCCTTCTCTACTTTGCACATATGCTCTGATGTTCTCAGGGTAGTTTTTAGTTTTTTGGAACGCACAATAACAGTGTCACTGGGCGTACATGGCGTACATGATTTTTTTTCAATCATGTGTAGATGTAATACATTAGATACTGACACTGTATAGATGCACGGACCATTAAAACATGCAAGAAAGCACTGCTCTCTTACCCTCCATCTCTGTCCCAGTCGTACACCTCCACCTTAATGCTCCTGTAGAGAAAAAGAAGAGTATTGAGGTAAAAGGGAGCAAAATCCCATTAAAAATCAATCAGCACCACAGATTTACTGTTTTCCTATTTACAGAGCTGGCCACTGATCTGTGAAAGGAGGGGGTCCTGAGCAAAGAGAAAGCAGTTTTACACCTTACTCTGTGCAGGTCAATGTGACCCAGACGAATGAGAATTCTGAACATAAATACGAACTACCCAGCTCTCACATTTACATTCATGATCTATTAACATAACTGTCATGCAGTTGCAGCTCAAAATCAAGCAACAACAGAAAGGCTGACAAATAAAGTTAGCATGGAAGTGCCAAAAACTGCAGCTCATGGAATGGCCATTCGAACTTGGCTTAAAAAACAAGTCATTCCACATACGCTAAATGGACAAAACTATTGGGCCACCAACACTTTACATATACAGGAGCTTTTATGACATACCAATCTATAGGCATTACTATGGAATTAGTCCCCCCTTTGCAGTTAAAACAGCTTCCATTCTTCTGGGAAGGCTTTCTCCAAGATTTTGTAGTCTGTTGAAATTTTTATCAATTCATCCAGCAGCATTTGTGAGATCAGACACTCACGCCAAAGTATAGGACCTGGCTAACAATCTCCATTTTAGTTTATCCTAAAGGTGTTGGATGGGGCTGAGGTCAGGGCGCATATATA
>VUQH01083914.1:2682-18138 GCA_015106775.1 Etroplus canarensis
ACACACACACACACACACACACACACACACACTGAAATGATTGGTTAGAGGTTTTACAGATTGGATCTGAGAGATTTAGCCAGCTTATGTTGCCAGACCCAAAGTGGTGGTATCTGAAGAAGAAAAGAGAACAATATAAGAGCCAGAGGTTGGACTCCTTTTCATCTTTAAATGTTTAGCCCCTTGTTTGTCCCCCCTCCCCCTCCGTTCATCTTTTTGGTCTCAGTCATCCGCCGCTGTCTTGGCGGTCGCAGAGGCAGATGACAGTAAAAGGCATAAATAAATGCAGGGTGCTGCATCGTGAGGCCTCACAAAGGGACTTCTCAAAGACACTGGCAGCAAATCAACCTGGGGATCAATGGGAGGGGAAGAGAGGAGGGGGAGGAGGAGGCTGGTGAGAGGTGAGGAAGAGGAAGGATGCGTGCTGAAGATAACAGACTGCAGTTGCATGTTAACAGGACACATTCATAGTTTCAAATCTGTGTTTTTCAGTTAATTCAAGCCTAGAAATCCTGAAATTACTGCCTCATATTTGCACTGAGTATTTATGATGGGCAGCTTACTTACTGTGATTGACTGAGAAGCTAAAACAACACTTATAGCTTGACTTACCAAATTTATTTTGACTCTTTAAGCCCTTTACGTTAATCAAAGGAGTAATGCCACTTTTGTGAAAGTAGACATTAAATAAAGTGATTCCGTTCTGATGGGTTAAAAATGCGGGCAACAGTCGACACTAAACATACACTGGAGGTTACCATATTGGTCCTTAGAGGTCATGTAGACATAGCAGAGTGCTAAATATGGATTTAACTGTAACAAGGAAGAGTGAAGGAGTGATGGAGGGATGGATGGGATCAAGAGGACCACTGTGGTCCCCAGACTGCATAATTTCCAATCGATTTGACTGACAGCTGCCGAGCTCCTTCCTGCTACCGGGACACTTCAGCCTGCCAACAGACGCCCCGGTCTGCCAATAAGCATTTAGCTAAAAGGAAAGCGGCCTGCCGCCCCTGCCTCCCCGTGGACAAGTGGGCTGTTAGTGGGATTAGGCAAGTGTCAAGACCAACTGCTATATGCAAAGGACGCCTCATCTGTGATGGTGCACAAAGGTTTCTGGTGGAATGCTTGAAAGCTTGAAGATGATGTAGCTCCTGGAGCCACACAGTCCTAATATGGGTAGTAGAGGTGGAGCTGAGGTGAAGCAAAGAAGCAGCCACCCTCAAAAACAGACTGAAACCGCTCAACCTTTCAATCAAGCTAAAAAAGTTTAGAAACGAGTCTGACCTTTAACTGGCGATGCAAACCACGCTTTCTCAGCAGTCGCACATTGACAACAATGAGCCGGTGTTCTGGTGGCCTCAGTTAGCCACAACCTCCAGGCTGCACAGGGGCAGTTTGTAGTTAACAGTGAAGCAGCTGGGATGAGAATTAGCACTTCCAATCTGAGACCATGGTTCTCAGCCAGAAAAGGATGAAGTGGTCACTCCAGGTCAGGAGCGAATTGCTGCCCCAGTTGGAGGAGTTCAGTTATCCCAGGGTCTTGTTCACAAGTGAGGAGAGAGTGGAGCGTGATACTAAAGAGAGAGATGAGTGCAAAAGCACAGCTTTCGATGTACTGCTTGCTCTGTGTTCCTACCCTCATCTCTGGTCACAAGCTCCAGGTAGTGACGAGAAGAATGAGATTGTGGACACATTAGTTTGCTCCAAAGGGTGCCTGGGCTCAGCCTTACAGTGAGGGGCTCGGTCATCCAGGAGGGGCTTAGAATACAGCTGCTCCTTCACACAGCTGAGGTAGTTCAAGCATCTGAGCAGGAAATCTCCTGGGTGTCTCCTTGGTTTTGGGCATGTCCTACCGGGAGGAGGCCCTAGGTGTCACCATCAGGAAGGAACTGAGATAACATAGTAAAGAAGGTGGGCACAGATGCAGGCAAGCGACTAGGTCTCCTGAGAAAGGTAGCACCTTACCTGAATCCAGAACAAAGGGCCACCATCTACAAAAGCATGGTCAGGTCATGGTCAGTATGCCTCTACAGCCTGGATGGGAGCATCACCTACACATCTGAAATGGCTGGACGCTAGTCAAAGGAGGGCCCTCAAGATCATAAACCTTCCTCAAGGTGCCTTGAACAACAACCAAATCCAGCTACTGGAGCAAAGGAGGAATGTTGGAGCTCTGACCCTACTCCACCGTATATACCACCAAGAAGCGCCAACACTGCTAAACAGCCTACTTCCAGAAAAATATAAAGTACATAGAGATAGATACAAGGCACTCCAGATCTCTACAGCCAATCAGATCAATAACAACCAGCCACAGCAGGACATTCCTGCCATCCACAGTGGAACTATGGAACAGCCTACCACAGGAAATGGTACACATCAAAGACAGGCAGAGGTTCAAAAGTGAAGTAAACACCCACCTCAGCGTCCCGTCAAGTGAACTGACAGCTCTGCTGCTAAACTGAGGGATGAGAGAAACATAAAAACACATTGGAGGGATTGTATCTCTGGGCTGACTTGGGAACACCTCAGTGTCCCCTATGGAAGAGCTGGAGCAGGTGGCCGGGGAGGGGGGTGTCTGGGTCCCTCTGCTTGGACTGCTGTCCCCAAAGTCTTGACCCAGCTAAGTAGCAGAGAATGGGTGGATGGAGGTGAAGGTTAGGAAGGTTAGGAACTTCAGACACAAAGTAATGGTTCTCATTGTGTGACCTATTGAAACATTATGGCCATACTTGCCTAATTACCATCCGTGATGACAAAGTTCCCCCCATCAAAATCAAACCCCTAACCTGATTTACAGTTTGGTTTTATCCCCTTCAAGGTCATTTCCTTGGGCAGCATTGCAGAGCTTCTAGTGCTGCTTCTCTTTTGCTCCCTGGAAGTCCTGTTCTGCCACCTTGCGTGTCTCTGGGTCTAGCTGGAGGCCTAGTCGGGTTGATTTAAACCCAAAATCTGAGGATTAAGTCCACATGCCAGCAGTCAGAACAGGACTCATGAAGCAGTCTGCACATGGTGGAGGATACAGCCTAGAGGAGCACAAAGAGTTGGGCCTGAAGGGAAAATTTTAATTTTAATTTGATTATCAGAGGCCCTCCTGTAGATGAGGACTATAAATGAAAGAATAACATTACCCTAGATGGTTTCCTCTCTGTATAAATTCTTTCACTGTTGGCAACTTTCTGATATTTACATGTAACAATAAGCACATCTGATCGCAGATCCTTATGAAAAATGGGTGTCTCATTCTACATTCTTCACAGCTTTTCCTGCTCGCTCTTCAGTATTTATTCAGACATTCAAATGTGAGAATAAGATATTCATCATGGTCAGAAACTCACTTTAGGTTTCATTACACTGAGACACACTGACTATAAGATTGTGCAGCTGCATCCAGTGTGAAAGCAGAGGTTTTCAGTCCAGAAGACACTGTGGACACGGCGTGGGACTAATGATGGCGAACATGTGGAATGCTGAGGGAAAACATGTTAAGCAATGAGACAAACACACGTGTTTGTGGGTGAGGTCTCATCATCTTTAATTCATCATCAGATCGCAGAATCAACATCAGGCTGACTTCCCAGAATAGAACTCAGCAGCCAGCCTGTCAGCAGTGTGTGTGAACGTGTTATCATAAATCAGTGCGTGTGCTGGAATATGAATCCCCGACTTGTATACACATCTTTGTTTGTGTGCATGTATTCTCAGTGGTATTTAACTGAAGTCAGCATCTCATTAATAACAGCGGCCTGGAGCCATCCGAGAGTGTTCGCAGCACCATTTGTAATTATAAATGATGCTGGACAGGCCTCTGTGTGTGTGTGTGTGTGTGTGTGTGTGTGTGTGCATACCTTGTAGTACAGCAGTGGTTCTTCTCACTTTGCAGGAGTCCTTTTCTCTTCAGAGCTTTCCTTTGGCCTTATTTTGAATTTTCAAACTGATCTTTAATCGTGTTTTCAGGTGTATCAGTTTAGACCAAGACCAAGACCCCCTTATGTGCCCTTTGCTTCACTTGCCGTGGAAACAGCAACACATTGAAATGTGTGTTATTTACGTACGAGCCATAACTGTCTGCCTCCCTCTATGAGACTAAGGCTTCATTTAAGCCTCTGCCTTGCTCAAGGGCACCTTGGCAGTGCTGAGGCAGGGGTGAGCTGACACCCTCTCTGGTCTGGTCTTCAGTCTACCAGCACAGGGTCTTAAATTGGGGGGGTCCCAAGTGGGCCACCGGGTCCAGGTTGGTCTTGGACTGGCAGCCTCAGCGACCCTCTGGTTCCCAGCCAGGTCCTCCGACCGCTCCTCCCCCCACCAGGTGATGGGCTGCCTTGTTCCCCCTCACCACTGTTTGTGTGTGTGCATCTGTATCACTCCACTGTGTGTAAAGTGTGTGTGTACTCACAAAACAGAGTGTGTAGAAATCTGGTAATTTCCCCAGTAGTGGATTAATAAAGTATTTCTTCTTCTTCTTCTACTCGACACAGCGTGTAGCGACCACAACATATAAACACAGAAATGTAAACTGTAAAAGCCGTCATGGTACTAAAGACGTGCACAAGCCTGAATCTTTTGCCATGAACAGATGTAGACTTTGCCTTAAAAACTGAGCAGAACGAGGGTGTAAATAAACACATCAGTTCACACGATGAAAACACGCCATTAGGCATGAGTGTAGCTATTTATAACCCCACAATTATCAACAGAACACAGTTACAATAAGAATTTGTACATCTTAATATATCCGGGTAGCAAAGTGGGTTTGTGAGTGTCCCCGTAGTGTAGTGGGTTATACATTCACCTTACAAGCGAAAGGTCCCCAGTTCAGTTCCAGATGAGGACACAAGCCCCTCTCACCATGGAGGATTGCATCAGGAAGGGCTTCCGGTGTAAAACCTCTGCCAAATTACCAATATGGATTAATCCGCTCTGGCGAGTCCTTTGGGAGAATACAAGGGAGCGGCTGAAGGTACACTGATACAACGTGGTTTTGCTCAAACGTGACCCATATGTGCATTCTTTACTGAGCTGCATTTGGCTTTGACTGTCCACTGGGGGGACCAGATCCCAGCAAACACCACATTTGTATGGGCCAATGTGGGATATGTTAGGAGAAGAAAATAAGCTTTATTAATCCCACTTGTGGGATTAACACTGCCCATTAAAGGCCTCGGGGAGCAACGTACGGCACCTTGCCAGGACTCAGGGGGCGAATGAGCACCTCTCCAGCCTCCAGTCCACCCTCCGTATACAGTGGTCCATGGGGGGCTCAAACCGGCAGCCCTTGGTAACTCTCTGGTGCCCAAACAAAGTCCCAACAAACTAAACTACTGCTGCCCCCGTTAGCAATGCTGGCAGGCAGTCTGCAGTTTAAAAATAAAAATGCAGTCAACTGAAGGGGGTCACTGCAATGGCACCGAGCACGCAAACAAAGCCAACGCAACTTTCCCAACTCTCTCCCCAAGTCAACACAGCAAAGACAAAAGGAAGCTGAAGCTTGTTCTCGTGGTCTTGTGTGGTGGTCCTGATATCCTCCTGTATTCTCTTTCATTTCAGGTCTCTTTGGTAACCGTTTTAATGTTTCAGTAGGGATGCATCCATAGACTGCAGTACTCTGTTTGAGCCATATGTGACACACACATATACTCTGTGGCTTCATGCTATATTCAGCTTGTGTATTTACCTAGCAAAAGACAGGAAAATATTTCTCATTATATATATCGCTGCTTCAGTTTCTTTGCAGTAGTTTCCATCAAATCTACAAAGCATATAACTTTACTTTATTGGCACAGCATGAGACAGACTAACCCACACTTCACTGTAATAAAAACCTTCCCTGCTTTCTTCACATGCATTAGGTTAAAACCAGACTGTAGAAAAGTACATGTCCTGCAGAGTCAGGAAGATTGTCTCAAGATATGGGACAGGAGGACGAGGGATAAGTTCCACTGGTTGCCTCGACTCAGCCATAGGTCCACCATATGCTGGTAGGTCCATAAGTTTAGAGACTCCCTAACAAGCTGCAGTAAAGGCCTGGCAGAGCAGCTCATTGGAGGAAACAGCATTTAGGGATGTCTGTGGGTTCCAGACATAAGGCAGTCATTGACTGCAGAGGATTTTCATCCAAGTACTAAAAACAATCCTTTTATTTAAAATTATGTTAGTTTGTCCCATAACTTTTGATCCTCTGAAGATGGGGATTATGTATAAAAATGGCTGTGATTCCATTTAATGCAGTTCTTTTGTCAAATCCCTTAAATTAAAGCTGAAAGTCCTCACTGCAGTTGCATTTTGTCTAATTTAAAATCCACTGTGGTGGTGTACAGATGCAGCATTACCAAAAAAAAGATGTCATTGTTCCAAAACTTATGGGCCAAACTGTATGTGGGACAAATATCAGGTGTGTTGTGACATTCAGGCCACTCCTGGCCCACGCAACATTTGTCAGTGCCATAACTGAGCCCGAAATAAGCCGATCAAATTAGGCCCAGATGTGTCTGTTATATGATGTGGTGAAAATCTTTATGACCTAATTTTTCATATACGCCTCATCATGTTAGGCTTGACTTACACTGGGAAAAACAATTTATAAACCTTAATTAATTCAACTGTATTTCTAATTCCTACTAACAGCTTCATACAGCCATGTGCAAAAGTCTTGAGCGACGCCTCATTTCTTTATATTTCACTTCCAAGAAGCCGGACGTTCTTACAAACGTGGTCTTGAGCAATAGTTCCCCAGCATTTCTGAGGTCTTTTTTTGTTTGCTTGTTTGCAAGGCTGCCAGGAAGCCTTTTTAAGGAGGGGAGAAAAGTTTGAGTTATTCCAAATGACAAAAACTGAACTGAAAATCACTGTCAACAAATCTTGTGGTGACATGAATCCAAATCAGTTATTTTTGGTTTGAATTGTCCTCAATATGTACAGAGGAGGTCAGGAGAGAGGTTCAGCAGTGAGTTTCCACAGCCATCTGTAAAACACGGTGGAGGCTAAGTCATGGTGGTTTGGAGATCTTGTCAAAACTGATGAAATTATGAACACAGAAAAGTACAGTCTGATTTCGAACTGCCATGTAATACCATCTAGAAAGCATCTGATTGGCCGCAGCTTCATGTTTCAGCATAACAATCATCCCAAACACACTGCCAATCCAATAAAAGCCTACCTGGAACATTCTTTTTTTCTTGATAGGCACCATAGGTTCTCTGACACGTTTGTAAAGGGACAGGGGTGGGGACAGGTGTTCGATTTTTGCAGTCTGCATTCACATCACTAGATGTCACTAAATAATCAGAATCCTTTATTAAGCCCAGTGGGGGGCTGGAAGTTGAAATTTGGTGTAGCGATGGGCATTTCAGCCCAAATAAATGTCTGATATCCATGGTGATTCTTCGATTCTGTAAAAGTTGTGGTAACCTTGTGATATTAGCTTTACCTGGACGAGCATCTTCAGTATTTTGAAGTCCCACACAGAACTTTTGATGACTGTAATAGTCTTTGGTTTTTCCGGACAAGAACACAAGAAGATGAACTGGAGTCCTACCCGACTCCCCTGCTGACTGTTAGGACTACATCTGATTAGGCTCTGATGAACCTCTTTATTGGGACTGGAAGTATCCTCAAACCACCATTTCCATCAAAGCAAACAGTGCTGATGCTAAAGCAGAGCTGCCCTGCAGTGAACCCTGCAGTCACTCTGATTGGCCGTTTACTGAAGTTGAAATTTATTGTCTCGATCTATTTTCAAGAGCTAATTCTGGTAATGTATCAACAATAAAAGTTTGTGTGTGTGTGTGTGTGTGTGTGTGGTGCTGGGCTTTTAAATTAAACATCACAGATGGATACGAGTCCATCATAAAACACACCAATGCACAATAACAGCAGGCGATCAAACATCCCGTCTGCAGCGTGTCAGCAAAGCGTCCTGCCACTACAAAAGTTTATTAAGAACAGAACTATCGATCGAACACAAAGCAAATTTCAGCAGCAATCAGCACGCAGACAGATTTGTGAGCTCACTGCAGGTTTTAATAGTCAGAGCAAACAGATGTGTTAGTGTTATCAATGTCTTCTGCTGCAGGAGAAGACGCGTCTCTGGGCTTCGTGTTATCTTGACTTCATGATTGCTTAAAGCCTGAAATCGCAGAGTGTTGCTCTTAATAATCTAGAGGAGAATTGCCAACCAGATGTTTGGCACCTGATGGTCAGGCAGAGCAAAAGATGATAAATCAGATTATATAAGCTGGTGGTTAGGAATGATGGTTTTAATGAAGAGCCCTTGTTGACTTCCACTGTACAGGATAATTTTTTGGTTTACCGCGTCTACCAGGAAACAACAAGTACTAAAACATTTGAAAACAGTTAGACAGGGAAAACAATGAGATGCCAGGGAATGATTTGCTAATTTCCATGTTTTATATGACGCAGACTCAGAACTTTTGGCGATTGGTCTGAAACAGCAATGGTATTTTCTCTGTAGACACAAAACAATCAATGAATGATTAGATCCTTAGCATCCATCAGGGTGGTGGTCTAAATGGTGCTTCATTCAGGGTTAGGGCTAGGTTTTAGCTCATCTGACCAAACTACCATGGAGCTGATGCCATGGAGAGACATCTGTCGTCTGTCTGTCCATCCACAATTCACAAGAAAAACTAGTCCTCCTAGAGTATCGGTGGGATATTGGAGAAGCTTACACCCAATGATCACCTGATGAGTATTCAACCAGATGGTGCTCAAAATCAAGGTCATATATGTTGTTTTGTGTTGTCTGGACTGTAATGTTGATAAAAAATAGTGTTTGTGTGTGCCCCTCTTCCCTCTATACATGAACACCAACATTAAGTTTATTTATATCATATTACTGCCTTACGCTAGGTTAGGGCTGGCTAAGAACTAGGGCTGTTGTATAGTTACGTACCTACTGTACGTGTTGTTACGTTTCTATTTAAGTCACTTATATGCATTTATTTTTCTTCGGTTCTGAGTGTTCATATGCCAAACAGGTAAAAATCGCATTTAAAAGGGTCAGATAATAAATTAAATTAATTTTGTAAAGGAGTGCAGTTTCTACTAAAAGGATAAGGAAGTGTTTTGATGTATTTATGACTCCTTGCGAACCATCACTGAGCAGTAAAGACATTTAATTGAAGGGAAAAACTTGTTAAACCAACCTGGTGCGGTTGTCAAAGATTGGGATACAGTTACGAAGTAATTACAGCCTATGACTCTGCTGAGGCATGTGCTGGAGGTTTAAGATGTTGTTTATGAAAGTTTTGGAAATTTCAAAACTGGCAACCCGACTTCCACAACACAAAATGCTAAAGTCTTGCAAATCATTACGCGGCACAACAAATTCAATCACCATTACTTATGATGCCTTTGGGATTCATTATGAACTAAATTTGCATTGATTGATGTACGTTCACAGGTCCCTGGTGACCTCAGACGTACTGAAAAAGGAAAATAATTATTGACTGTAGTCCATAGTGGGTGACACCTGCAGGGGAATAAAATGGCTTTGCTGTAAGTTTTCTGATCATTAATCACTTGGCTCCAAAAAATAAAAATAAACAGCAACAGGATAATGATATATTAATAAATGAACACAATTAAAAGTACATTTTCAGGTACGGTCTCTGCACAGCAGTGTTGAATATTTTACACAAGTTTGTGACCAACAAATTATTGAGATCCTAATCAATTAGTGTTTATCTCAGTCTTTACGTCCCCTGAGGATCTTGGCCTCGATCGGCTCAGTCCAGTTGGTAACTGGTAAACACCACAGATAATAATGAGACTGATAAAAGCTGCTGAGCAACAGATAGTCATGCCGTCTCTCAGCTCCTCTGTAGCTCCTTTCTTTTTGCTTCCGCAGCGCTGGATAGGTTTATTACCTCCTCAGGCCTCTTACCGGTTATTTAAGAGAAATAATCTGGGAGGTCAAGAGGAGAACCTCACTCCTTACTTTATCTGATCACAGCTCACAGCTGTCGATGACCTTCTGATGAGCTGACGCTCAGATGCGGGAACTTATCCTAAGTTTCCTTCTGTGTGTGATTAATCCGGTGACAGCTGTCCCTCACAGCTGACATGCTAATAACTAAATCAGCATACTTCCTAATCAGTGTCAGATTCTGAAAGGCCATCACCAAGCTGCTTCAGTCTTTGCACTCGCAGAAATAAGGTCATATGGTACATAGTCTCACCATCTCTTTAAGATTTAAGGTGCAATATCAGGAGAAAGTCAATGTTCATAAAAAGAAATGGTGGAATATTTATTTCAGTCTTGGTTTCTAAGGCTTTACAGCTTCTTTTGACTTCAGTGAAAAGAATGAATACACTCTGACATTAGCATGAAAGGTCTAGGATCAGTTCCTTTCCCTCCCTTGCCCAGTTGTGCTCCTCTCTTTTAAAGAAAAGGACATTTTAGTATTGAACCACTTAGGGATAAGTTACATTGCATGTTTTGTTTTCAGTTGCATAGAAGTTTCAGAAACTGGAAGATGTTCCCTGTCAAATCAACTGTCTTAGATTTTGACCTTAAACTTCTTCTGTATCCATCTGTCTTCCTTCCACGAGTGTTGTGTGGGAGGTGGGGTACTCCCTGGACAGGTAGCCACTTTATCACAGGGCTACTACAGACAAACATTCACAACTACAGCCTGTTTCAAATGACCAATTACTGTGGGAGGAAGCTGGAATACCCAAAGAGAACCCACACAGGCACAGGGAGAATATGCAAAGTCCATACAGAAGTACCCCAGCCAACTAGTGGATTTGAACCCAGGATCTTCTTGCTGCAAGGCAAAACTGCTAACCACTGCACCTCTGGGCGGAGTTTACCTAATGCATATTTCATATAAAGGGGTACAAGTGAACCTTAACCTAATACTAAACAGGTCACCAGTGACACACGGCACATTGTTTCCATGAGGAACAAAACATGAGGATACAAGTACCTCCTGTCAAGCATACCATTGAAGTACCTCTGAGGGTACTACCCTAATGATAGCCTGGTTCTGTTGGAGGTCTCTTCCTGTTAAAAGGGCGTTCTTCCTTCCCACAGTCGCCAAGTTCTGCTCATAGAGGATGGTCTGATTGTTGGGGTTTTCTCTCTAATACTGTAGGGTCTTTACCTTACAGCGTGAAGCAGCTTGAGGAGACTTTTTTGGTGAATTGGCGCTTTATAAATAAAATAAAATTGAACTGAACTGAATTGAATTGAGCAACCTAATGATAAAATGTTGTACCACTGAAGATAAAATAAGCTACTGAACCTGAGAGACCTGGGCAGTAGGTAATCATATCAGATTAGTCTGTTTCTTTTCACCAGAACTGATCTCTGTCTTTAAAAATAAATAAATAAAACCTAAACTGCGCTCTTATCAGTCTCTTAAACGGCTGCTGTGAACGTGTGAACCACGTTGCTTTCCCAGTTATCTTTAGCTTGTTGGTAGGAAACACCTTTGGGGCCTGAGTCCACCTGGAGGTCTGAGATGCAGCTTTGATATTCTGCTCCATGAATGAGCTGATGCAGGCAGGTGATGTTTGATCTGAACAGGTTCCTGTTCTCCGGAGAGGACAACTCTCCAAGGACTTCTGTCTGTTTTCTTTCTTTACTCCGGCCTTCTGCTGCAGCTTTTTCTCTGCCCTATTTTCTCATTCATTACCTGCTCCTTCTCCCTGTTGTCTGTACCGGTGCCCTCGTTCCACTGTTCTTCTGTTTAGACTCTCTGTATGATTCGGTAATCCTGGATACAGTATATTTGCATATATATTAGTAACGTCGTCGAGAAAAGCTTCGTGGTGACCGTTGCAGGCATAATTAGTCAGAATGCTTCTGCAGTAACAATCCCGTGGCCTCTGCATTTTCCTGTCTCCTCTCTGATTCGCTCACACAGACATGCTGTCCATTTTCAGCCTGGTCAGAATGATCACGCTGCCATCTGGGCTTCAGTTTGTGTTCATGCGCCTGTGTGTGCGTTTGTGTATGTGGGCTGACTATCAAATGCTAAGAGCCAACAATCGCTCTGCCCTCGACATTATCAACAGCGGCATTATTTTGTAGTAAATCACACGGAGCCTTGCCCTGGCCGGTAACACCGGGCTCGGAGGGAGTATTTTTCCCCCTCGGCTGCTGTGGGAGTTCACCTTTTTAAGTTGCTTCATTGAACCCCAAAAAACAAGGATGTATACGACTTTGCTGCTCAAAATGAGAACAAATTGATAGTGAAAGGGAAACACAACACCAGGCTGGCGTTACAGTTCCGTGAGCTGACTACGGTGCCTGAAAACACAAAGCTGCCAGGAGAAGAAATGGCATTTAAAGAAGTCACAGCATGAATCAGCAAACACTTGGTGCAGTGGAGAGGTGTGAAAACAAAAAGATATTCACTTTGTAGGTGATTAACAAATATACTGTACAGAGAGCGGGTTTCTTCTGGTTGACCCACAGTACTGAGCATAAGCCTTGAGCAACCTCACATTTCACTGGAAGTTGCCAGGATATTGGAAAATAGGTGCAACGGTTTATTGAAAAATGTGCAGATATAAATGTAAATACGGCACACAAGGCAAAACAGAGTTTGAAGAATTCTAACAAGCTTGAAAGTCAATCTTTGTTCTGAGCTCCTTTATTCTCCAACACAGCCTGAACTCTCTGAGCCAAGCTTTCTGTCTTTAAGGCGTCTTCAGGAATAGTTCTCCAGGCTTCTTGAAGGACATTCCAAAGCTCTTCTTTGGATGTTGGCTGCCTTTTGTTCTGTTCTCTGTCAACATGATCCCACACTGCTTCAATCAGGTTGAGGTCTGGGCTCTGGGGAGGCCAGTCCATGACTGATAGTGTTCCATTGTGTGTTTTTCTATCCAGGTAGGCTTTTACTGCATTGGCAGTGTGTTTGGGATCATTGTCCTGCTGAAACAGGAAGCTGCTGCCAACCACACTCTTTCCAGATGGTATTACATGGTGGAGCGAAATCTGATGCTACTTTTCTGTCTTCATAATTCCATCAGTTTGGGCAAGATCTCCAACAGCACTGGCTGAAATGCAGCCCAAACCATGACAGAGCCTCCACCGTGTTTTACAAATGGCTGTACACACTTGCTGTTCTATTGTCCTCCTCCGTAAAAATACTCCTCTGAGACATGGACAGGTACAAGGAATTGATTGAGAATTAGTTAAAAAGCAGCTGATGTCCAAAAGAAAACTTCAAACCTTCAGAAAGCCTAAAGAACTATTGCTCAAGACCACTTAAAAATGACAAAAAGTCTGGTTCCTTGGAATCAGAATATGTATAATAATGAGAGGTGGCTTGAGATTTTGCACAGTGCTAAATGTCCTTGTCAGTGATGAGACGCCCGACCCCCAAACCAATGTTTTGTACAAAAATAAAAGGACTTTTTTGAAAGATTCGTTGTTTCTATGTGTGGCATTTATAACTCCTTTTTCTCCCCTCGCATCTGCTGAGACTTTGGAGAACATTTTTGAAATGTTAAAGATCAAACATTTTTATAGCATGTGGTTGCATTCTATGATGATGCAATGCAACCACATTTTATAGTTACGAAAATTACAGAAAAGCTTGGCCACTCGACAGCCGCCTCTAAGAATGACACTGAAATCTCAAATTATATTTACAGTAGTGAATGAGCTGAGTTCTTTTGTTCTGTTTTAGAACCCAATTGAAAACCCATTTTTAGTCTTTGGCTTTTAAATCAGACTGAGTTCTGAGTATTTTTATTTATGCTATTTTATTCAGGTTTTCTCATTGTATTTTGTTGTTGTTCTTTATGTTAGTTGATTTTATGATTGCACAGCACTTTGGTCAGCAGCTGTTGGTTTTAAATGTGCTGTATAAATCAACCTGACTTGACTTGACTGTTTTAGAAATCCTTTGTTTCAAACATACTGCCCTGTAAACCTGTCATCATGCTTTTAGTCTCATTTACTCAAAGCCTTCTCATTATCTCTCCTGCTAATCGTCTTGAGGTCTGCCCTGTCGCTGGGGAAAGCATCAGTAAGACTTGTGATATTATGCTGAACATATGGAGGGAGCCAGGTTAACTCATACCTGCCAGCAGCAACAGCAGCACTGCCTTCTGTGGATTGAAATACTGTAAGCCCTAATATATTATCCATATTCCATTATGTAGATGAGGTGAGAAGTTCAAAAACCATCATGTTAATTGGACATTGTGGGCTTGTAAGAAAAGAACAGAAATGGATCTCACTCCAAATGAGCTGCAACAAATGTTCCCAGGTGACTCCACCACCACAACTACGTATTAGGCAAATAAAAATGATTGTTTTTTATGAGGGCTGGGTCAATATCACATTTACTTTTTGTGCATCCAGAGCAGAAAACATTTAAAGAAATCAACGAAAATTGTGTATCAGTCTTTAGTCCACAGACTGTAGCCTCAGAGTTAGCATTTATCTGATATCATGCATGTTTGGATGGGATGGTAAAGTGCTAATTTATCCATTAACTTTACCGAGCTTTACTCACCAGAAAACACTACCACCACAGACGTCATGGTTCACTGACTGATTAGCTGAGGCGAGGACTAGAAGATAGTTATTGGCTATGAGTCCCTGTGTTGGCATGTGCGTCAGTCAAAGCAGCCACACCCCTAACTTAAAGCCTCATAAACATAAAACAGAAATCACCCCTGTGCAGCTGCCCTGAAGGACAAAGTTAGCGATACTAAAACCATGGTGTTACCTGGCCATAAACATGCTGTTAGAACTGTTTAGTCTGGCATTTTGTTATGGAAGCCTCTGGGGATGGATATGATTTTGGAGTTAGCCTCCAGTGGCCACTAGAGGAACTGCACCCTTTGGCACCTCAGCACTGGCTTTATTTTTAATGCGGGAGATAAGGACTTGCTTTGGTTTGACATGTTCCGCCTTTAACCAAGCCCAGCATTATGAGCTCGGTGTACTGGCACTCCTGGTCCTTCACAGGATGTATCGGCGCGCTCCTTACAGGAGACTTCTACATCACAGCAGCAAGAGAAGGAGTTAAACCAACGGAGGGCAGCAAAAGTTGCTGTTAAGTTAACTTTTCAAAATCCACTGAGTCACTGTCATTTGGACCCTGTCCCGAAACAACAGCAGAAAGATTTCATTGTTAACGAAGCTGGTTGCCAGTTTTCAGCGAATGTTTCTGATTACTAGTGAAATTCACCACACGGTTGCTACTTCTTCTTCTTCTTCTTTCAGCTGCTCCCGTTAGGGGTCGCAACAGCAGCTCATCTGCCTCCATCTCATCCTATCCCTTGCATCCTCTTCCCTCACACCAACCCTCTGCATGTCCTCCTTCACTACATCCATCAATCTTCTCTGTGGTCTTCCTCTTCTCCTCCTGCCTGGCAGCTCCATCCTCAACATCCTTTGTCCAATATATCCACTATCCCTCCTCTCAACATGTCCAAACCATCTCAGCTTTGCCTCTCTCA
>VUQH01083916.1:0-13111 GCA_015106775.1 Etroplus canarensis
GCAGCAACAAATAAATGCATGGGGAGTGAAAAGAGGTGGGTGGAGAAGAAATACCCAGCACATCATAAGAAGCCCCCCAGCAGCCTAAACCTATTGCAGCATAACTAAGCCCTAACTATAAGCTTGATCAAAAAGGAAAGTTTTAAGTCTAATCTTAAATGTAGAGGGGGTGTCTGCTTTCCAAATACAAACTGGGAGCTGGTTCCACAGGAGAGGGGCCTGATAGCTGAAGGCTCTGCCTCCCATTCTACTTTTAAAAACTTTAGGAACCACAAGTAGGTCTGCACTCTGAGAGAGAAGTGCTCTAATGGAAAAATATGGTATAATGAGGTCTTCAAGATAGGATGGGACCTGACTGTTCAAGACTTTGTAAGTGAGTAGAAGGATATTAAATTCAATTCTAGATTTAGAAGAGAAGCCAATATAGGGGAAATATGATCTCTCTTTCTAGTCCCTGTCAGTACTGTCGCTGCAGCATTTTGGATCAACTGGAGGCTTTTTAGGGAGCTTTTAGAACAGCCAGATAACAAAGAATTACAATAATCAAGCCTGGAAGTAATAAATGCATGAAAATTCACACAGCCTCACCAAAAGAGGACAAGAGAAAACTTTGCCTGATCTGATGAGTCTCGATTTCTGCTGCCACATGATTTGCATGAAAGTGTGAATCCAACCTGCCTTGTATGAGTGATTCAGACTGCTGCTGCTAGTGTAATGGTGGGGTTGATATTTTCTTTCTTTGCACCCTTTTGGGCAACTTAGTAGCAGGTGAGTAGAGCCTATACCCGAGTTATGTTGCTAACCATGCCCATCCTTCTTCTGTCTTCTGGTGGCTGCTTCCAGCAGGATAACTCGCCATGCCACAAAGCTCAAATCATCTCAAACCACTTTACTGAACATGACAATGAATTCCCTGTACCTAAATGCCCTCCACAGTCACCAGCTCTCAATCCAGTGGAGCACCTTGGGGATGTGGTGGAATAGGCGATTCACCTCATGGATGCGCAGCTGATAAACCTGCAGCAACTGTGTGCCGAACCAAAACCCCTGAGGAAGCCCCCCCCCCCGTCCCGGTTCAGTTTATGCTACCCTGCACAAGCAGGTGTACCTAATGAAGTGGCCAGCGAGTGTAGGCACACCTGTGCTTTTTGTTACTGAAATTTATAGCTGTATTGTAGCTTACAGATGAGATAGTTCTCCGCACGTTTCTAACTTTCTTCTTCTTCTTCTTCTTTCTCCAGTAATTCGCCGAACTGAACGGAGAGGGGGGGTCTCGGCGGTTCCGGGCGTAGTGAGAGGAACCGCATGTAGGGGGCGGCAGCATGGCGACGGCTGCAACAGCCACCGAGAGGCTCGCATCTGCGAGAGCGGCGCAAACGCACACATACACACACTCAGCTTTGTGTGCTCCGCACAGGTCAGTCAGCTCGGTGAACTGCCTGGCACCGACTGCAAACCGGACCTAATCAGCAGAACTCTCCAGAGTGGATTTTACTGACAGAGAGTGGTTTCTTTTTTGTGTTTTGTTCTTGTTTTTAGGGCTTCGCGAGTGCTTTTTTCTTCTTCATTCCCCCCCACACAGTAATGTTACAGAACAGTGATTAAAATATATTGCAGCGAGAAAGCGCACACCGGCTCCTGAAACCTCCCGGTTTTTTTTGTTTTTTTTTGGGGGGTGGGTGGGGGGGGTGGGGGTGGAAATGACAAGCGGGAGACCAGCGACGATGCTGGGCTCTCTCTCGCTCTCGGACCGACAACCTCCTCCAGGTCACGGCCAGCACGCGGCTGCGGTCTCCGCTGCGGCCGGTGAGACAGTGACGATGTCCGGCTCAGGTTCGGTGGTCCTCCCGGCGGGGATCATCAATCCGTCGGTTCCGCTCCGGAATATCAAGATGAAATTCGCTGTCCTCGCCGGACTGATCCAGGTTGGAGAGGTTAGCAACCGGGATATTGTTGAAACGGTGCTGAATTTGGTAAGTGCACATTTCCCCCTATCACTCTGTGACTGGACATCACTGCATAACCCACCCCCCCAACATCACCGGCAACAATAGCACAGTGTAATGTGCACTTGCAGCAAGAAACAGTGTTCTGACACCGAGAGGGTGCACACCATCACTGCATTATTTTCAGCAGTAATATAAAGAAGTGCCCCGGGATATGTGAGAGTAAACACAAGTGAACACTCACAAGTCACAGATGCACACACAGCAAGGTGGGCTGGGGAAGGAAATAAGTTTCCCCATTCATCAAATCTCAGCTTCCATCTGTTTTCCTGCAAATCAAGCAGATTCATTGCATTCATTACTTGCTGGGATTTCAAGAGAAATGTGAGTACTTTTTTTTTTAATCCTGCTGGTGCACTAGTGGCATTCATGTTAAAGTCATGTATGAGCAGATGCAGGAGGGATTTGCTCAGTGTGGATGAATTCGGCGGGCCAGACCTGAGAATCCCCCTAACATGCCAGCCAGCTGTTGGCAAGCTATTTTCAAGGAGCCCATAATGTGATCAGAGCAGATCCTCAGCAGTCTGTACATTCTTACTGTGTTCTGGTCCTACTCTTAACTAAAGTGTGAATGCTTGTGCTTGGGTGACATGGTGGTGCAGTGGTTAGTATTGTCACCTTAGCACAAGAAGGTTCCCTGTTTGAACCCTGGCGAGGGCCTTTGCATGTTTTCCTGTGCCTGGATGGGTTTCCTCTGGGTGCGCCATTAAAAAAAAACATGCATGTTAGGTTAATTTGCAATTGGCTGTGGATGAGAGATAGATAAAGAGCTTGCTGTATAAAGTGCTTTGAGTGGTCGGTTAGACTAGTAAAGCACAGCATGATGGACATCACCCTCTCCCCACATACACCCACTGTGACCTGCACCATATTTTATTTCACTGCTGTTTCCAAACAGACCTGAAGAGTCCATTATCATAATTCATTGCTGCTTATAACTGCAGAAAACTGAGAGGAAAGTGAGATATTTCAGCACAAGGGGTTAGGGATTTGAACTCCTATATGACCAGGGTAAGCAAACGAAGCCAGTTTCCTCTCTTGGTATAATAAAAAATAGTGTGTGTAGGCAGTTCATACCTTTTTGCTTTGACCATCTGCAGGACTACTACACATCCTGTTTGCAGTAGTTTGTCTCTCCTTGTTAGCACACTAGAGATTAATTATAACCTGTTCTGGCACAACAGATATCCACTTTGTGGAGCAGGACAAATCATAGCCTTTGGCATGTTCAGACATGAGAGAGGTACTGCAAAAGCTGTCTCTGTCACCTTGCCTCCTCGCATTTTCCAGTGCTATTTTCACAGGAAATGTGCACAAGACACAAGGAATAACACCGTGGTCTCTTACTTTATTCTCTTGACTTACTGAATCCAGAGTGTTACTGTCCCAGCTTCCCTTTTCTCCCTGTACACGTTTAGTTTCAGTTATATGTAACATACAGTAAGATGCAGTTAATCCCATCATTTTATCATTCATATTTTTGAATGATAAATTTGATTAACTGGGGTTATTAGTGCTTTGCTCTGGTTTGCAGTTTTGGGCAATTAGATCCTCCTCAGCTTGTTTTAAAGCAGAAGTATAACCTTGCTTAAGATATCATGCGTACAAATAAACCACATTATGATGCAGAAATATTAGGACCATAGTATTTGTTATTCTGTCTGCCTCTTCATCTAAACTACATCGCAAAATGTGTATGAATAGCATTAGTCAGGGAAAAGGGGTGAAGAAACGGTCATGTTACCCCACACATCCTGTCTGTCAGATAAAATGACTTCAGATTTTTTTTTTATCCTCAAAAGATAAGGCTATTTTTTTAAAATATACAGTATGTGAGCAGTATGTGATTATCCGAGCATCCTTAAATTCTCTCATGGGGTCCAATTTGAAGAACAATTAAATATTAATGTTTTTCTCCATCTGTAAGGAATATTTTGGAAAAACTGTGGTTTAAGGATCCTGACTCAAACATCTGTCATGTAAACATTTAATTCTGTTTTCTCTCCCAGGTGTGCAATTTACAGCAGTCACTCCCTTTTAGGAACCTATCTATTAACTTGCTACTCGCTTTCTCCAAGTTGATAATTAGCAACCTATATAAATCATTTAATGTCTCTTCTCTGACAGAAGAAAAAGACTGATTACAGCCTGCATCTTCAAAATAAAAGTCAAGTATGCTCTGATGGATCATAACTTAATGACTGACACTCATAAAAGATAGTGACCTAGGAAATTAGAGGAAAGCTCTCACAGCACATCTTCATCCTGACCCTGACATTTGGAAGCAACAGGGTTCCAATGTGCTGTCAGCAACTAGTTGATATTAACACAAAAGCAGTACACTGTCATGTCAGGTCAGAGTCATCACAAGGCTTTTTTTGGGGAATTTTTAAAATGACATCCTACCCATTTTCTATTCTTTTGGAACAAACACCATCTGTGAGTTTGAAAGGTGGGTGTTACAAGTAGGAGTTGAACCTAATGCAATTTGTGTGGAGTTTTATAGTGGCAGTTTTTTCATGGTGGGGAAAAATATCAAAGCTGAATTGAAACTTGTCTAATGATTCCCATAACATCATCTATACGTTTAATTACCAGTCGTGATAGAGTGGCTTGGTATTGGTTTCACCTTGTGATTCTGTGTATGCTTGTCGTGTCATCACAGAATAATTTGTTCCTGGAGGTACTGTCAAAGGAACAACACTTGAGTGCTTTGGCAGGTGTTTATACGGTACATTGGCAAAAGTATTGGGACATCTAGACATTACACCTATGTGCTTTTGTAATATCCCATTCTAAATCGTTAAGCATTAATATGGAGTTGGTCCCCTCCCTTGTTTGCTATAACAGCTTCTGCTCTTCTGGGAATGTTCTCTACAAGATTTTCATTCAGCCCGTTCATTCAGAAGAGCATTTGTGAAATCTTACATCTCATGCTTGTCATTGTGCTTGGTAATATAAGGCTTGAATGCAGCTGCTTGGACATGGCAACCCATGTCTAGAAGCTCCTGGTGGTTGAGACAGTAGAGTGTTGGCAACTTTTATGCACTTAAGTGTCTGACAACCCCTGCTTCTTGGTTGAGTTGCTGTGTTTCCTAAATGCTTCCATTTTGCAAAAATACCTCTTACAGCTTATCATCGACTATCTAAGAGGGAAGTAATTTAATGAACTGACTTGTTGCAGTGGTGGCATTCTATTACTCTACCATGCTCAGATTCAGTGAGCACTTTGGAAATACCCATTTTTTGACAAATATTTGTAATGGCAGACTGCATGGTTAGGTACTTCATGTTATACACCGGTGGCAATGGGACTGAATGAAACACCTAAACCTAATGATTAAGAGGTGCATTTATGTTTATGGGAAATGGTTTGATAATGTGATAACATGACAGCCATGCAGGATGCAGTCAAGAAACTTTGTGTAGTTATGATCAAAATGAAGGGCAGGTTTGAAAATGGTCAGACCCATAGCTCCTAAGTGGTGCTGAGAATCTGAATACTAGTATTTTATATACTCTTTCTGCTTTGTCAAATGCATGATCACTGACAACTCCCAAATCACTTATTTCATTGGCTTAATGGCATTGCACATATCACGTGATTTATCCTTATGACAGGTGCAACGATACACATTGGATTACTAATGACTAATCCTTATTATTTCAGATTACAAAATACATCAGTAAACAATTTCACTGGATAAGACCCAAAAGAAGAAAGAAAGAAAATGCTCTAAGGTGAAACACTTTATTTCTATTCAAAGCCAAATTAGTCAAGATGCTGGCATCTTGGATAAGGGTGATTGCAGTTTTCTCCCTGGGATTAAAAATGTGTTCTGATACTGGTGTGACTGGAGAGTTGGTATACCAGGAACACTTTGCAGCAGAAGGTTCTGCAGCTTAAACAGTTATCTGTACTAAATTGGTCCTAGTTATTGTAATTACTAGTCAGCCAGTTAAAATGTTTTTTACTTTGTCATTTTATTTGGTGATTAGCCAACAGGAGTCAACAGATGATAAGTTCTGTGGGTACAAAGTATACCCTATCCCCTCAAAATTAAGTTTACTAAATTGTTTTCCCAATGATGTAATGGCTACCTGGGAATTTGTTGTGAAGAAACCTTTTTATTTTTTGTGTTTCTTTTATGTGGTAATAAGACACTGCATTTATGTACATGACCAGAGTTATATGCGGTGATTGAGGTGGAGAACGACTGTGTACTGTAAAGCACAGGACAATTTGTGTCTTGTCTGTGGTTATGTGCCATGAAATGCCTCAAAATGAAAAGTGAAGCTTGGGGCAATGTTGAGAGACTCAAGATACAACATTGTTTGAAGTTGATCTCTTGCATGACGGCTTGTTTTCTCTGCTAGAAATACACTGTGTTTGATGCAGAAGTCAGGGGACATGGCATCTGAATCTCCTTAAATTGTAATACGTAGCTGGCATGGTGAAGACCATTTAATGTTCGCTCTAAACAGCTGGATATTTGCATTCTCTCATTGAGTTCCAAGTTCAGTAGTATATATGCGAAAACATCTTGAAGGAGTTTTAATTGTTTTGTTATGGCTGTTCTGCCCACAGTACAAACATTTAGCTGAAATGAATGCTCCAAACAGTTGTAGGTGTGTGCAACACTCTGACTTGGCTGCAATAATGGACTGATGATCCATCCAGAGAGTCTTTGGGCTCTGCCAACTGAATTCTTAGATAGGCTCTAGCCCCCTGAATGTAAAAATGAACCTAATGAGAATGTTCTGTATATTCCATTTAAGTGATTGATTGAACAGCTTGGAGCAGCACCAGGCTGACACATTCTATGAGCACTGTTTCACTGTAAATGTTAACAAGTTAATTGAATAAGAGTTGAATAGCTTCCCTCCCCCCGTGACTCAGAAAAAAAAATCTTGTTTGTGCAGTAGAGTAATGGAATGAGCAAAACACCAAGATGGTACTGTTTTGTGCCACCATCCCTTATCAGAACTAATTAAAGAGGGATGTCATTAATCTTTCATGTATAGGCCGCCTCAAATGAAAGCTGTAATTAAGATAATATGGTATAAAACAGGTTGTGGAGTCCTGCCTTCAAGGTTGATGTAATTCCACAGGAATTAAATGGTGTAACAAAGACTAGTCTGAACCCTGTGATTTTACCTTAGGACATCATTCAACTCCTGTCTTTGGAGTTCGTCTTTTTTACCCCGCTGTTTATTAGTTTTTCCTCAGAGTAGTATGATCTCTTGATTTATAAGACTCCAGAGGTTTTTAACTGTGTGAGTGAGGGTAAGGCTGGTTGTCAGTCTGCAATCTGCATTTAAAAACCAAACATTGCTCTGCTGTTGTTGGAATATTCCTGTTCCAGAAAAGGTTGTGACACACGGAAAACACAATAGAATGATTTACAAATCTCATAAACCAATATTTTATTCACAAAAGACCACAGAAGATGTATCAGATGTTGAAAGTGAGACATTTGACAATTTCATGAAAAAAATACTAGTATGATAGAAATTTTCCTTTTTGCTTGTCTATACATTATGCACTCAGTGGAAAAGTACTGAAGGGGGTTTATGTGCAAGTATAATGTTTTGTTTTAGGTCATGGAGGCCTTGTTTCCCTGTCTGCGACATTTGGTATGAGATAACAGTTACAGGGTTAGCCATTATCAGGCACCTTACTCAAGCTGTGTAGTGGATGTTATGGTTATGTCTTATCACTCTTGGCTACTGAATTCCTATAAGACAGCTGGGAACCCTCTGCTAGTTGAAGCAGATTCCCAGTCATACGTATCCTGTGTTCTGTGTGTCTGTTTCCTTTACACATGAGTCAATAAAATTAAAAAAGCCTTTCTCACTGAGACTGTTTATTAAACTTTTCCATGACACTAGCTCATCTTTAGCTTGATGGCAGCAACACAATACAGAAAAGTTGGGAGAGGGCTATTGTGAAGCCATGCGTTTCTAATAGCATGTAGCTCTCTAAGGTGCTCTTTTTCTACCTGTCACATTACTGGCCTGTTGCCAATTAACTTAATTAGTTGCAACATCTTTCTCCAGCTGTTTCTTTTTCAGTACTACTTACTTTTCCAGCCTGTTGTTGTGCTTCTCACAACTTTTTTGAGATGTGTTGTTGCCATCAAATTAACAACGAGCTAGTATTTTTCATGAAATAATACAGTGTCTCACTTTCAAAATTTGATTTGTTTTCTCAGTTCCTTTGTGTATAAAATATTAGTGCATTGCATTGTGTTTTTATGTTTACTTTATACAGTGTCCCAACCTTATTGGAATTGGGGTTGTAGTAAAAACAATATATGGTATATTTTACTTTCTTTCTGTTTAAACACGCTCAGTGTAATGGAAGTAAAAAGGTTTGGAAATTCCTTTTACAATATGTCAATCACGGATTAACAATTTTTGTGTGATGATGTCTAAAGGAAGACTTTCAGTCAGCCATCTTTAAATTCACGTTGCCATGCAGTGAACGGCATGAAGAGCTGGAAAGTTTAACATGCTTGTTTTGTAACTGTGGTACTTTTAAAATAAACAGGCAAGCAAACAAGCTAACAGAAAAGAAGAAGGAATGAACCATTTTAGTCTGCAGCTCACTTGCGTCAAGGGACATTCAGTATATATGGAAATTAATAATGGATGAAAGACAAGAGCTGAGACTTGTATGTGGTCTAAGCTGCTTTCAGTTATTATTGGCCTGCACAGTAAGTGTCCCTCTGCTGCTGTTGAGTCAGTTGCACACTTTGATCAATCTTGGATCAATATGACCTCTGGGTCCTGCCACAGATTTACAGATCCTTTTTTCTTGAAAAATTATCCAGGGTCCATGACCTTTTTGCTCTTTACTGCAGACTTTCTGTATAACATAATAAACACAGGTGTAATTAATAACATCAACATGATCAACTACGATAGATCAGGGCCTAGGTATTATACATGCTTGATCAGTGGAATGGTTATGATGCACTGAATAGAACGTGATCATGATTAATTTGACCTATTATTACCTCACATGTTTACCCTGCTGTGATTTATTAAAATAAGTGTTGTGAAGAGGGTGCATTGATTTACACCTTATTTCTACAGATTGTGGTCTGGTTTTTGCATTGTTAGATGTCATAACAACTGAGTGTTATTCCGAAATGTGTGTCTTGCTTTTGCTCTTCGGTAGCTGTGTGCTTTCAGACCTCTGTGTAGGGTAGTTTAATGACAGATAATTTACCTACATGGATCAATTAAGGATCACATTAATACTGTTAATGTGCCTGGGACACAAGCAGTATGCTGCTCTATGATGAGAGATTTAACATTCATTAGGAATAGCAGTGTTCAGCTTTATGAACTCTTTACTGAGCCTTATTTTTAATTTTCCAGTTTTAACCACATACATCATAGGGGACTACAGTATGTTAAAGTTGTCCTTCCTCTCTAAAGTTTATTCTCCACTAAGCCATCCAATTTCTGCCAGCAGCAGTCTCCTCTGATCTACTCCATGATAATCTGCTTAAGATCTAAAGGAAAATAGAAATTCTTATTCTGTTCAAAGTTGTTTATTTAAAACTAATTCACATGAACTGTTGATTTACTCAGAGAAATTGCTATATGCATTTTCTTGTTCTCACTCAAGGACAAAGTCAGGGACTGTATTTTTAATAATATCTGTATTCAGCTTTTTCAGTCTCCTTAAATACCCAATCACAGTTGCATTGCTATATATAATGTTCAGGAGGCCTCTTTAGGTTATGTATAGTGTTTCTGTTGGCCTGACCTATTCCATTTAAAAAAAATTGAAATGTGTGTTAAAATTAGGAGTTTAAGCTACCTGTGTAAAGTACTAGCTTTGATAAAGTACCTTAAAATGTTTTTATTTGCTGCTGTTGTTACCATGGACGGAAATGTGCCATAACAATTTAGACCCTTAATTTAGAATAATTATAAAAAGGCTGCAGGGGGCAGTGGTGTAATGGTTAAGGTGCAGGGCTCATGATCAAGAGGTCGTGAGTTCGAATACCAGTCAGCCCACTAACATGCCAAGACCCTTAGGCAAGGTCCCAACCGCAAGCGTGCCTCTGTCCACCCAGCAGTAAAAAATGGGTACCAGTAAATACTGGGAAGGTAACCTGCAATGGACTAGTGTCCCATCCAGTAGGAGTTTAACTCCTAAGTCGCTTCACGCTGCAGAAACCGGGATAAGCTCGGGTGTAAAAGTCCAACAATCTTTACCTTTTTCACCTACCATAAAGGTCCATTTTTGCACTAGGGCAATAAACTGCAAGTAAATCTGAATGATTTCCAATGATACGCATGCTATGATCTTTAACTGCTGAAACTGGTCTCAGAGCCACTGCACTTGCAGGAGCAAAGAAAAGATTGTGGTTTATAATTGCAGGTCATTGCTCTATATGTTAAAATGCTGGATTCTCTAGATTCCCAGGGTGCCGATTTACACCCCAGCTACAGGTGACATCTTTGGTACACATTTCACATTCAATTTCTCACACAGTCCCTTGTTAGAACATAAATATAGGTCATATGATAATTGCACAGATGACCTGTCTGGTTGTTTTCAAGGAGGGCAGTCTCATGAGCTTGCTGTTGGGGTGAAGAGAGGGCGAGAAAGATTTTCCCCTCTGTCGACTGGTCTGAATGACACTGTGGGAAATTAGTATTGGAACGGCTTCAAATATTCAGAATTGATATGTGTAAGAAATCAATATTTTCAACAACACTGTTATGCAGTGGGAGTGCTGTTGATTGTAAACCCTTCGTGGTTTCATTCATAAGTCATTAACGTAAAATTCTAAAGAGACTGGTCAAACTCCTTTGCAAAGGTTTCAGTTTAATTTTCTACATGTACTCCACTCGGCCTTACTCTTCTCCTGCTTTTTCATCTGTCCTACTCACTCATGCGGTGGTACCCCAGAGAGATTCTGATGGTATATTATTTGGCTGCTGCCTGCATTAGTGTCAGGGTGCATTCAGGGACACATCTCCCAACTCTGTGGGTTAATGTTTATGAAGGGTACGCACAACTGAGCCCTAACTGATTTCAGTATCGGATCAGTGCATCCCTGGTCCACAGGACTTATTTTGGACTTATTTTCATAGAAATATGTCTCTGTGCTGCACAGTATGATGTACAAACTAGAGCCCTGACCAAGAGGTTTGATATTCACATATCACAGATATATTGGTGTGTTACATATATCAGAAGAGTGTTGATGTAATTTTTTTAGCAGAACATAATGCACAATCAGATGCTTGTACTATTTGAAACCCACGTGTATTAGTCAGACTCAGGTTGAAAAATTTGGAAGGTTTTGTTGAGATCGTGAAAATGGACTGATAGCAGAAAGATTGACCCAGTGTCGCAGCACCTGCATGAGCTTATGCATGTCCAGTAATACTTTAATGTTTTAGTTTGGATTTGTCTGATCACAAAAGACAACTTGTTTAAAGTTTGCATTAAAAGAATTTTACTTCAAATTTGGAAACATTTTCTGTATAACAACAACGATAATAATTATTGTTTATTTGTATAGACTTTAAAATACAATAAAAACATTTAGAATTAAAAGTAGATTATAAGTTAAAATTTTCAACCCTAAGATAAATTCTTCAAACAATTCCTGTATCAGTTTTAAAAATAACAACACTCACGTGCAAAGTACAGTCTGACTCCATAATTAGAAACAAATTTAAAATTATGCAAACATTTCTGAAAAATAAGATTAGCTAAAAATATCAAAGTTAAAAAAAAAGAAAATTCACAAGAGAACCGTCTTCTTGGGCTGCTCCCATTAGGGATCACCACAGCCTCTCGCATCAACTCTCTTTGTCCTCCTTCACTACATCCATGGACTTTCTCTGTGGTCTTCCTCTTCTCCTCCTGCCTAGTAGCTACATCTTTAACATCCTTTCTCCAGTATATCCACTATCCTTCCACTGAACATGTCCAAACCATCTCAGCCTTGCCTCTTTGACTTTGTCTCCAAACTTTCAACATGAGCTGTGTTTCTGATGTACTCATTTCTAACCCTGTCTATCCTGGTCACTTCCAGTGAAAATGTCAACATCTTCAACTCTGCCACCTCCAGCTCTGCCTCCTGTCTTTTTCTCTGTGCCATCATCTCCAAACCATACAGCAATAGCAGGTCTCACTACCATCTTGTAAACTTTCCCTTTGATTCTTGCTGCTATCCTTCTGTCACAAAGCTCAGAGCTGATCACTGATGTGATCCTACACCCACCATAAACCCATGTGTCCCTCCTACTGCACACCTTGCCAATGCCTCACAGTCCTCATACATGTCCTGCACCACCCTCACATACTTTTCTGCCACTCCTGACTTCCTCATGCGATTCCACAGTTCCTCTCGGCACCCTATCATATGCTTTTTCTAGATCCACAAAGACACAGTGCAACTCCTTCTGACCTTCTCTATAGTTCTTCATCAGCACTCTCAAAGCAAACATTGCATCCTGCTGCTTGCTGATCATCATGTCTCTTCTTAACCTAGCTTCAACAAGTCTTTCCCATATTGTCATAGTGTGGCTCATCAGCTTGATTCCTCTGTAGTTACTGCAGCTCTGCACGTCAACCTTATTCTTGAAGATCAGTGCACTTCTTCTTCTTCTCTCTTCTTCTCTCATTCTCCAAGATTGTGTTAAACAATCGGGTTAAGAAGTCCATCATCCTTTCCTCTAGGCATCTCCATACCTCCCCAGGTGTGTGATCTGAACCAAATGCCTTTCCACTCTTCAACCTCTTCATTGCTGCCCTCACTTCCTCCTTACTAATACTCTGCACTTCCTGATTCACTAGCTTTCCTTGATCTGTCCTCCTCTCTTTCTCATTTTCGTCATTCATTAACTTCTCAAAGTACTCCTTTTTTTTTTTTTTTTTTTATTTTTTTTTTTTTTTTTTTTTTTTTTTCTTTTTTTAACTTTTTTGGTTTTTTTTTTTTTTAACTCTTAGTCATTCAATCGCTTTATGACGCATCAGCAGCTCCGCTCGTCATCGCTTCCTGCCCCTCTCCGTTTCGTCACCTCTCCGTTTCGTCATCGCGGCTCAGCGGTAGGAGGGCAGG
>VUQH01083917.1:0-50904 GCA_015106775.1 Etroplus canarensis
CGTGTAACGTAAAGTTGTTTAAAGTAAAGAGCTGTGGCACTACAGTAGAGTGTTCCCAAGGGAACTGAATATCCTTAAAACAAACACACATGCACACACACACACACACACACACACACACACACACACACAGAGGGTAACTGTGACAATGTTGCTTGCATTCCACCTTCGGCCTTGCTCTCCTGCTTTCTCATTGTTAGTCCTTTGGTACTCATTTAACACACCTACACACACCTACACACACACACACACACACACACACACACACACACACACACACACACACTCAAATTCCTCTCCTTTGTTCATCTTGGTTTTTTGTGTGGTAGATTAGCCACGTATTTAGAGAAGCCTTCTTCTCCTCAGGGGATTGGCTTCCCAGGGTAATTTGAAAAAGGGGCTGGATCTGCACTCTGCCCCTGCCTTTGGAGAATAAACAACACCTGCTAAAACATTAAAAATGTGTTTCATCATGAATTTTCTTATCATTACAGTATATGCAATGCTAATTCTGCAATAGCCTCTCTTAAATTCATATTGTCATGGTCCTCTGGCCTCCAGGTGCTGACCTGCCCCTTGAGCTCTACCGGTCCTCCTCTGTCTGGGTTGGTGGAGATTACCAATTGTGTTTGTTTCCAGAGTGGGTGTGACTTGGGTGGAGTGTGGCTGGCACACCTGGTGGAGATCATTATGCTGGCAATATTTAATGCTGAGGTTTTTCTTCACTGGTTGCCAGATTATTAGCTTCACAAGAGTTTGAAAACTGCCTGCTTGCCAACCTGGTCTCACCAACAATTAAGCCTGACCCACTCTCTCTAGCCCACATATGGACATCTGTTTCTCCCCTTGAGCGCTTTGATTTTCCCCTGTGGACAGATTTAATAAAACCTTTTAAACTATTTCCTGCTGTCTGCATTCTGCATTAAGAGCCACCTTATGAACCTGTGACACTTACAAGATGAGCTGCTGTAAAACTGTCAAATTTTTTTTAGTTAAAATTTATTTCTTTGAAAATGATGCACAAAATTAAATGTATATAAGGGTAGACTGACAGAACAAAAAATATATTTTTATGTTATTTGTTTATTATGATCACAGCCAAAAATTACATTTCACTTTTAGTCAGGATATATAAAGCTAATCCCTTTTCAAGATTTTAAAAGTTTAAGCACTACCTTATAAACATATTTTGACCTCCTCTGTGGAATTAGCAGTGATGACGATTCAGTGCCGCAGCCCTTCCTACTAATGTTGTGAGTCTCTGCTTGAAATACCAAAATAATCCAGAGAAAATCCTGCCCATTAAGCCACTTCACACTATGAAGTGTGCTTTTTTTAGGTACAGGTTACCAAAAAAGCTGAATTATTGTTTTTGATATTTTTAGCCTGTTTAACCTATTTTTTAACTATAACTGGAAACTGCTCGCTCATCTGTCTGTGAGATGCAGTCATGTGTCACAACAATGATTTGTGTTAAGGAGCTAGGTTTTGTGTCAAATGGGGGGAACTGTGTATCTGTATGTGTAATTGTCAAGGTAGGTTTTTTCAGTTGGAATATCTCTGCTTTTATACCAGACTGGCATGTGCTCTGTAGTTACAATGATCTAATGCCAGTTAGGCACTGTGAAGCATCTCCCATACCAGTGAAGCTGAACCAGATGAGTCTGGTTTTATTCCAGGCTTGCGGGCATGGCTGTGCAGAGCCTTGCAAGAGGCAAGGCCCAGATACTGAGTGACAATCCATCTGAGAGTCCCTGTACAAGCATGTACAGGTGTGGCACTGCCTGCAGACAGAAAGAAAGCATGTGAGTGGGGGTGTGTGTGTGCATGGATGATAAACTATGGCCCTGCATAGAGGGTTGTGTATGTATCACAATGTGAGTGTGTGTCCTTGCATGCATGCTGAAATAGAAAAATGATTAGTTCACAAAAAACTGGATGTCCAAAAAGACAAGATGACCGTTTTGGAGAAAAAAGGGTGTGTGGCTGAGAATATTTCACATTATTCAATAATGAAGGACACACTTAAAACACATCACTTGATGTGGCTAATCGGGGCTGACATCTCACTGGGTGGACCTTGTGCCTTTGGGAGGGAGAGGGGGATGAGGAGAAGTGTGTGAGAGATTAGATGGGGATGAAGTGACAGAATAGTTGAAATATTGAGAAAAGAGGAGACAGGAGGGAGAAGGAGGCACAGGGTCACGTTGACGGCTTTAAGTCATACCTTCAAAGTAAAAACATCTATTCCCTTGAAATGTGTGAGTGTGTATGGATGTCTGTGTGTGTACTGTCCATACACACAGTAAAATGGCACACGCACATGGGTTGGACCTAGAGACAACTAATTTGTAAGGCACGTCTTGCTGTGCTTTGGTGTAGTGTCCAGAAAGGATAAAGGGGCTACACAGCACGACAGCCAGTATTTGTCAGCAAAAAAATCAGGACTAATGAAATACAGTACATGTGGCTCGAGGGCAAGGAGAGGAGTGTGACTGACAGGAGGTATGAGAAGAAAAAAGCCTGTGGCAGCCCTCTATCATGGCTATAAATGCATGAGCCAGACCCATTTGTTTTAAGCCTCAGCCCCCTTCTCATCACAGATAAGGGTAGCAGCATGAGGCATAGGGTAGAGGAGAGGAACAGTGTATGTGTGAGTCCCCGGGGATAATGACATGGAATACAAGTGTATGGGGAGTGCTAGTGATGGGTCTGCTCATGTGGAAGTGGTTATTTGCATTGCAGAGAAGGGTTGTCAGTAGGGCTCGCTCAGGGAACCAGTGTCAGGGTGAGCACTGCCGGTGAAGGCTTCTGTCGCCTGGCCCACAGAATATGCGGACACTGGATATAGCTGAGCTAGCAGTGGCAAGATCAAGCACATAGACATATTCAATGTTTCTTTTTGTTAGGATTCTGCAAGCTTTTTTCCCCCAGTTTCTTTAAACTTAAAATTCAGGTGACACTTATTTTAAGGGGTTCTATTTCATCCATCATGGCAGCCTTCAAGCCTTTCATATAGATAAATAAAAATAAGCTGGATGGCTGCAGAATAGCTGGGAATATAAATTATATAGTTTTGTGCCAACAGCTAGTCTGTGGTGTCTAAACTATTTCAGTCCCAGCTGCAATAAGAGGCAGCTTTTAATAATTCAGAGTAAAACAGTATACTTGATGTCTTCCAGGCAGCAAGCTCACATTTAGGTGAAACACTAAATTCCCCTCAACCTCCCACTCCAACCACAACCCCCAAAACCATTGAAGAGCTGTATTATAAACCTGTGAAGGGCTTGTAGGGACACATTGGGTTGTGTTGTTGTTTACAGAGTTTGTTGGCACAGTGAAGGATTTTGCCTTTTGTGTGTGTGAGTGAGTGTGTGTGAGACAAAGTGAGTGTACTGTGCATAGAGACTGCGTGGTCTTTAACTCTTGTCAGGCCTTGGGGTTCCCTGCGCAGCTGTGGCACACATGCGAGAGACAAGTTTTAGAGGATCCAATTTAGAGTCACGCTGCTCGGCAGGTTTAGCTGGTATGCATCCTTTAATGTGCTTCCTCCAAGTTCTCAGACAGGAGGTGGCTCTGTGAAGTGAGATTGGAGGCAAAAGAGAGAAAATGGGAAAGGAGGAATAAATGAGGAAGATGTGTGGATGAGAGAGAGAGAGAAAGAGAGAGAAGTACGGATGGGTAAAAAAGAAGACTTGGAGACTGTGAAATGGAATGAAAAAGTAGGAGGAAAGATATTTGAATCACTGAGTTGTAAAGATTAAGAAATGAGATGGAGGACGTAAGATGGAGTGAAATGGAGAGTGGGAGGTTATTGATGGAGGGCCTCCTTGCCTGATCAGGACTCCAAGCTCTAACCTGTATTGTATCAATGTGGAAAAATGCAGCACAGCTTTGGTCCTACTTTTCTTGAATACTATGGTGAAGTTTAAAGGTGTCCCAGAGGCAATCATTAGGTTTTCAGTGTGGTGTTCACTGTCTCTATTTGCTCTACTTCTCAGATTTTAATAAGAATTGGTAGAAAGAAAAAAATGATAAAAGTAGGCAGGAAAATCAAAATGAACAAAAGACTCAAGAACCAAAGCAATCATGTGTCTTTGAGCCCTGTACATTCGATGGATAATCCATGTGATGGTCCACTTTGTGCTCTGTTATGCCAATATATTAATATATGATACTGATCAGCCCTTTGACAGACTGGCAACTTGTCAAGGGTGTACCCTGCCTTTTTCCCTACGGCAGCTGAGATAAGCTCCAGCCTCCACTGCAACCTTGATGTGGATAAGCAGAAGAAAGTGGAAGGATGGATGGATGGATGGATGGATGGATGGATATATGATATTGATGATGCTGTTAAGCATTTTACAAAACTTCCATGTTATTCTTGTGTCTTTGCAGAACCATTGTGTTTTGAATTTAGTGTGCTTTCTCACATTATATGTTACTGTACTGCTAAAAAGGAACTGAAGTAGGTGTAGTAGTATTATAAGTAGTAGCAGTAGTAGTAGAAGTGGTAGTATGTGATAAAAGATTGACAGGATTGGATCTAGATAAAGCATTGTTTAAAATGATTTCTGTTTTCCATACATTTGTAGCACTGCTTGAATGACCACACACACACACACACACACAATTATAATTATAATTATAGTACTTACAGTAAGACAGTATATTTGAAATTTACTTGAAATTTAAGGAAATGTGTTTTTCATTCTCTGATTTTGTTTGCTGTAATAAGGGAGTGCCAGGCTCACTTAAATTACCTACTGGGAAATAATAACCTCTCCAATTTGATTGTTTGATTGTTCACAGCTGCTTCAGGTGACGACGCTCTGTCTGCATATGAACAGCAAATGTACATGTGGTAATCTTTGACTTCAATTTTTAGGGTTGCATTATTTTGAACTCGCCTTCTTGTAAATTCATTTCCACCTCATTTTTAAAGAGCATGCGCTATTTGTGGCCGCTGTTTTGTGACAGTATATAAAATGGCTTTCTACATCTGGTATTTCAGTGGTTGTAGAAGTTGATTATGAGTGCTTGGAATAAGCTCACGGATAAACATGACGATGCACGTATATCTGTTTGTGTGTTTCTATAAGGTGGGGTAAAGCTGTTGCTCATTATCATCATATATCAGTAATGGGGCTGAGGCGAATTATTACCATGGCAGAGTGGGCTGCAAAACATTTAAATTATGTACAGACGCGCGCACACACACACACACACACACACACACACACTGATACAGATAAATATGGACTGAAGCGAAGATGTGCACAAGCACAATCCATTAGGCAATAGGGCAGAGGACACGAGGCAGCACATTTATTTACAGAATTTATTTCATCTGCTTTTTTTTGTATTCATTATTTATGAATCTATCAATCTATATGACATTACAGCAGCATATAGAGTTTGACTGGCTGCTTTCCTGTCTGTCTCATCTGCCTGCTTATGTGGGTTCTGTCTGCCTAGCTGGCCTTGTAAAGTCTCTTCTTTGTCCATCAAAATATGTCTGCAATGCAAACTCGCTTCTCTTCTTCTCACTTTTTTTCTCTTTTTTCTGCCTCTCCTCACTTTCGGTCATATCTTTGTCAAACTAGTCCCTTTTAGTCTTTGATCATTTATTCTGTCTCTAAAACAATTTAAATTATGATGATGACTTGCAAATTTATCTCAGATTAATTTGATGGGTTCAGCTTGTCCCCACCTCATAGGTTTGATTATTACTGCAGTGTTATTAATATATTCCTGAAAGGCTACTCTCCAGTGCCCCTCTTTCAAGATTGGTGAAGGGCACAGCGTGTTGTCCAGCTCGCTTCTTCATCTGCGTTTCGATCTCTTAGGTGAGGACGACTTCTTTTTGCCCACGTTCACCATTCTAGTATTCTGATATTTGCTGGCTATCATGCTTTAACGGGACTTTCTGGGGCTTTTGACCACTAGTGGCAAAGTAAATCAAAGCTTAGTCAAGAAGACAGTGCACTGCTGATGACACAAAAAGTTGGGGTTGTTAATTTCTTGTTAATTTTCACCTTAAAGAGGGGAAGACAAGACTGGTAGCTGTTTCAGAAAATAGAAAAAGCTTTGGACAAAGTTTTGTGAAGTGGGAAATACATTTGAGTCATTGTTAGGCCTCAAAGACATGCAGTCTGCTCTGGTGAAAAATACTGTATATAAACAAAACTGCAAAAGTGAGCATTTTAAAGCTCTATAGGGAACTGATAAGTAATTTTAAAAAGGATGAATGGGAAGTCATCAGTGGAGCAATGAAAGTCTGTCATGTCCTCTGACACATCTAAAAGCACTTAGGCTGTGTCTACTGAATGACTGGGATCTGATAATGCTGGATTTATTATAGTGTCCCTACATAGTGAGAGCCCTGTGGGTATGGTCTGGCCATCTATAGTTACACTACTTGAGTACATTTCAGTTTGTGGCAAAGAAGAGAAAATAAAAGCTCCCCCTCTCTTTCTCGCTGGATTTTCACTCTTTCTCACACACACACGCACACATTCACGCACGTACGCACGCACGCACGCACACACGCACGCACGCACGCACGCACGCACGCACGCACACACACTCACACTTTCTTTCTCTGGGAACACTGCACTTCTTTTCAGCCCAGCCCCCTTATTGGAGGTTGGTTGAAAGTGGTCTGCGTATAACTTACAGAAATGCATACAATAATATAACCATAAGAGAGGATGAGATGGCAGGTTATCCATGGATCAACAAGGAGCTCACGTAAAAGTAAAAAGAAAGTGCTTATTTCCTAAAATTGGTCCCACCCCTATCAAAAGGCAGGATTGCTGAACTGTAAATTCAGGCTTATTTTTTTGTTGCAAACTAAAAAGACAGAACCAGCTATTGCATCTTGCAGGAAATGAGAACAATGACATATTGTTTGGCATAACGTGTGAATGGATCAGATGCAGCAAGATCTGGCAATGTCAGACATGGCTGTATAAGTGTAGTGCATATTCAGAGACACGTTTGGAGTTGGTTTAAAATCAGAGAATAAGATCAAAGTATTTTGAAAGAGGAGAACGTTTTTCATTTTTTTTTAATTTTTTGAGAGTGGCACCATACAGAGCTTGTAAGACACATCCTTTCTAGTAGGAAGCCTCTGGGGACTGCAGAGGAGCTTGGTCGATACAGAGAGACACAGAGGGCTTTGAAGATGGCCAATCTCTCTGCCTCCAACCAAATGAAAAGGCAAGAGAGGGGCCCATAGGGACAGAACCAGGCTAAGTTTCTATTAACACTATCTACATAACACCTAAGATGTCACTGTGTTTGATGTGACAGCGTCCAGATTAACTCGCATTAGGGAGAACAACAAAGCCATGTGTGCTTCATCCTTCTTGCCTGGAAGACAGGAAGCAATGAGATGTTTTCTGAGTGACACACAAACAAGGGTGTTCAAAAAGAACAATTTAAGCATCTAAATAGGATACATTTATAGTTTTCATGAATTACACATGTTGTCAAAACATTTAATCATAGAAAAGCATCTTTTTAGTTTTTTGAATGATTATTTTTTGAATAGAACAAGATTATGTATTGTGGCTGCAGTCTTACTCACACAAACCCATAGTGGATGATGTACAAAATAGTCATGACCAAAGGCATAAACTGTTCCCTAGATTTGAAATGACAAAAACATTTAAATATCCACCCTCTGGTAATTTCAAATTGTGCATTTTTCTGCAGTTGGCAGATATTATTCACCAACTACCATTTACAGCTATCACACTGTTGTAAAACAAATTATGTGCTACCTGTGTGTTTGACATTCTAAGTGTCAGTGTTTGGTTTGACTAATGGATTTCTTCTGACAGAGAAGTGGATGGGTTCTCTTAGTGTCACCATGTGAATTGCAAACACAATGAACAAAATTGATGTCCTCATGCTTTTTAAGTGTCTGTTATTCTGTTGTTAGCATCCTCAGTGATGGATGGACAGAAGTTAATAGGAGGTTTTGGTTTGTGAACGTGTTGTTGTGATGTCCTGGTCTGACATATTGGACAAAAATATTGTTCAGATGATCTACAAAAGTATGACTAAAAACAAACATGGGAACTAATGCTTATTTTCTCATTTAATTAATTCTATTTGTGCCAATAATGCACTTACTTTTCATTAAAAAGGTACAGGTTGGAATTTATTTTACCCTGAATTTTATGGGTTAACACTGAACTTGGATGAGGCACTGAGGGTTTTATTTATAATTATGTATAATTGTGTTATTAAGCTACAGTAATAACTGAAGAAATATTTGTATTTCCATTTGGTGCAAAGGTTTTTTTTAGATATTTTTTGTAGAATTTGTTGTTCTACATTCATACAGAGTTTTTTGTATGTGATGCATTGCATTGCACAAGCAAGTGGCTTGTCCAACCATCCATTCATTTTCTTCTGCTTATCCAGTTCAGGGTTGTGGGGGCACTGGAGCCCATCCCAGCTGTGGTTTATTGCTTAGTTTAACTATATGTAACATGAAATTGTGATATATGGATGTTATGCAAAACCTAGGCTTGAACATTAAAGTGTGGGTCTTTCAAAAATATTGTAAGCTTCTCAGTTAACTTTGGCAGTAAAAAAATAAGTCAATTCAAATTAATATTTGGTGTGTGCACTCTTTTGTACACTTGCACAGTTCCGGTTTTTCAAGGTGGACTTGGGATAGCTTCCTGATGATATTTCTTTATAGACTAGATAGAGAATCTAAACATCTTACAAGCAGTTCTTTATATCAAAATGTAATCATATTGTTCAGCCTGGTACAGCTTATGCATCCTGTTAAGGGTTTGATTGTATTCAACTTAGGTTGCACACTGTAGGGGTTGAACCTGAAAGGCATTAAAGCAAAGTAGGTGAACCATGTGTTTATACTGTGGCATTGTTGTTTATCTATATGCATATATAGCGTTTCAGCATTGTCATAAATGTAAAGTCAGCAGTGAGTGGAGCTTATCTTTGCAGCTTTTTGCCTTGTCTCTCTCTCCCTGGGGATGCATTAAGGTTCTTTGGTCCTCTGGCCTTGTGATTGAGAATCATTTGGTGAAACTGAGTTTATTAAATAACATTGGCACAAATGAAATGTCTTTGTTTGACTAGATGATGGTAGTTTAACTCTGTAGTTTAGTAACTGTGGAATGCCTTCTTCCCTTGAGCCAAAATGGGCTCTAATGCATTTCTTCTTCCCTTTGATGTTGACTATAAATATGAATGGGCTGTGGTTATTATTGTATAGAAATAATTTTTTTTGAGTTGTTTGTGAATGTTTATGGAGAGGAGCTCTGACAGCAGGGGAAACAGGGCACCAAGAGATTTAGCTACATAGAATAATCTTTGTAGTCTACTTTAACAAAGCTATTAGAAAATTAATGATATCATTCATAGCATCAAATTTCACATTGTTCCTCCCAAAATATTATGAGATAAATGTGTCCTGCTAAACTAGGCTATGTGTTGTGGGATTGTGAGCGCTGTTCAGTGTAAGAGAAAATGATGAGAGATAAGACTGTCTTAATATTGCAGAGCTGTGTTGAAGTAAAGCATTGTATCTTGAGCTTTCACCAGCCCACATGCTCCCACGTCAAGCCCATATATTTAGCAGGGGGAAAGATTTTTTTCTTCTTCGTGCACTGTGGTGCGAGAGGTGCACGGGAGTTCTGAAATGTTTGTCTTTGTTCTCCTGGCAGAGTTTTCTGTGCGTGGGTGTTCACAGTTTCCAGGAGCACCTCGGGAATGCATTTCAACAGATGGAGGTTTTAACTGGAGTGTCGGCTTCCAAAATCAGGGCTATATGCTTTTGTAGCCTCCTGTTTTAATTTGTTTGCTTATTTGTTTGTTTTCTTATGTGTTGTTTTCCAGCAGGATAATCATAGGCTATGCAGGCAAGTGGAACTGCAATTATGTTGTCAACTACAGGTTTAAAGTGCTAATCCAATATCTGTGACATCCGACACAATATTTTAATTGTTGGTGCTGTTTTAATGTCACAACTGATCAGGGATAAGATTTTTAACATCTTAGAGTATGGTGCAAAAAGTGAACACCACTACATCACACAATGCAAAAAACAGAAAAAAAATTAGTTATGCTGCCTGTGGTGCTGTCCGTGGTGCTGAAATGGATAATAGTTCTGCTACTAGGCATACACTTGTCTTCTCTTTAGTTCAAATCATGAACGTCTCTAATTCTCTGTGATATGAACTTATTTTTTAGAACAATGTGGCTGTTTGCAGTAGTAGTACTGATGCTATAGAGCGCTGTGAAAACTGCACATTAAAGAAAATACTTTTTGCAAGCCAAAACAATTCCTACCACCCTAAGGCAAAACTGCAGCATGTTATGACACCCATCTAGCAGACTGCTTTGCGTCTTTTGGCTAAAACACATTTCTTATTTGATTTGACAGCCTCAGAAAAGTGTAATTGCTTTTCTGACCTGTAATTTTTAGTTCAGCCTTTGTATAAACCAAAATGCATACCTTTGATTTATGTCTTTTGTCATGCTGCCAAACTCCTTTGAATTACCTGAACTCATGTGAGCCATGGCTGTAACAGTATTTTTCAGCTCTCCCTGAGCTCTTGACAGAGTTAACATTTTACGGCACAAAAGTTTTTTCTTTTTTTTTTGCTAAACAAATTAATGTGTGTTATAGTTTATGCATTATATTGCCTTTCTCAATACTAAAACACAATAGATACAATAGATTTGCTACTGTATCTGTCTTTCCTCATCTTTAAGTTTAGGATGAAAATACTTTAAATGCCTGTCTGAAGCACAGTCCTGTTCTGCATTTACTGGCTTTGTCTCTTTCTTGCTCTAACTCTTTCTCACCTTTTCTCTCCCACTCTGTCTGTCTTATTTTGTCTTTTCTACGTGGTTCCATCTCTGTATCTCAAAGCCATTTTTCTCCTTACTCAGTGGTGGTGGCACTCCTCTCGGGACCATTGGTGCTAGAGTGCCGCAGGGTTCCCTGGAGCCAAAACGTAGCCTACAAGTACTCTGTCCAAGACCAGACGGGATGCCTTTATATTAGGCGTGCTTAAGTAAAGTATAGCTATCCAATATCTGAATTCCGTAATAACAGGTTGCTGACAATGAACCTGTTGCCAGTGTAGGGCAAAGAAGCAGTCTGCAGTAAAGCAATTTGTGGCAGTTTTTTAAACCTATGGTCTTTAAGTACAAATCTCCAACTGACACGCCCTTCATAATGCAGTGCCTAATTTCATCTTGAATTTTTAGCATGAGTGTGTACTCTATAAAATGTGTAGCCCAGACGGTTTAGAACCAAACAAATAGGTCACTGTTATGATAATGTGCTATAAATAGTGTGTGTGTGTGTGTGTGTGTGTGTGTGTGTGTGTGTGTGTGTGTGTCGGTTTGGGGGGTGGGGGGTTGTTGTGTGTGTCAGGGATATTCTGTCTAATTTTAGGCTCTCGGGAGAGATCAGGAGAGTGAAGGCGAAGTGAGCCCCAGCCACACCAACTAATGGTTTAGTGTTTTTAATAACTTGCTAGGGAGGTATCTCCAGCTGTAATACATCTCTTAAGTGGCCCTTACATACATTATCAGGGTGTGAGAGCATTATAAACAGCTGAATACAGCATTGGATTTCCAATAAACTTTTATTAAAATGTCCACGTCTAATAAATACTGTAAAAAAGGATTTAATCTGCTGCACCATCCTGTTTAGACCTTATTCTGAGTCGGAATGATGACAGAGATTCAGTGTGAATAAAGTAGATTCTGACAAGAATAAATAGAGACAGGAGGAGTAATTTATTAATGCACTTTTCCTAACCTATTCTCCATTAGACTGACTTGCTCTTTCTGCATAATTTTTAAGAGCAGCTCATTAAAATCTAGCTCTGCATAAAGATAGAAGATAGAAAAAAATAGATAAAATGCATTCACTGGATTATGGATATAAAACAACTGTTTTGGTTTCCAATTAAGCGTATGTTTTATAATTAGCCAGTAGGGTCCCATGCCTTAATATCAGTTGAGCTTTTTCTTTTCTGATTTGTCTTCTGAGCCTTTTTTTTGTACTCAGACCACTGCATTGCATGGAAAATTAAACAATGTTACACCCAGTCATTCATGTAGAAAGCCCTATTCATGTACATTTTGCTTTAATGCAGTGACAGCTCTGTTCTTTACTGCTCGATTCCTGACAAACTGACCCCAAGCCCTTCACAGCCAGGTGCTACAAGCACAAGCCTTCTGGTCACTACCTTTAGTGAGTTTCAGTTTCTTGTAATGCTAATAAAGCTGGCTTCTGAATAGATCTGGATTTTGACTGAGTGCAGAATGCATAATGCTGACACTGGTGATATAGTGTATGATGATTCAATGCACAGTAATACAAAATCTTAGGATTCAATTGATTTTTATTACTTATCTTATTAATATTCTGCATTGTCAGCATCACACACCGCTTTGCTTGAGCCTTTTGATACTTGCTAAGCATCGCTCTAAGCTTTTATCATCTTATACTGTGTCACTTCTCATTCATGTTTCCATGCAGCACAGTCACAATTCAGCAGTGGATCCTGCTCAAGTAGAATAAAGCTGAGAGACTGTGAGCAAACTCACTTGCTGCACTCTTGCTGTAGAAAACCATCTCTCTCATGACCTAGCAGAGACAAACAGCACACATAATGGTCATTTTTTACTCTCCTATGATATACCTGCTCAGTTGCCTTGAGAGGAAGGAGAAGATTGTTTGTTTTGCTGAGGCCTCTTTCATTTCGCACCGGCAAAAGAAACTATTAATATTGTCTCACAGTACATCTTGCACATTGATAATGCCGGTATTTCTTGAAGATGAAAAGAAATAGTACATTACTGTCATGGTGGCAGATGATACATTAAGCCCTCATTGGTTGCCTCCTTTGAATAGCCTTAATGACAGGGGAAGTAGATGGAAAAAAGAGGAAAACAAATTGATGAAGAAACATGGAAAGATGGGGAGGTGGTAAGAGAGGAGGAATTAAGTTTAATTAAATGGCAGTTTTGGAAGGTAAAAGAAATTAAGGAGAAGCAAAGAAAAGCAAAAAAGAAACAGTGCATCACAAACAAAGAAGCCACAAAAGTGGATGTAGGAAAATCTCAATATTTCTCATATCTGTTAAGGATGATACAGTGACAATGTACTCATCAACCTCTTCTACAGAGAGCAAGTAAAAGAGGATAAGTGCTTAAATATGAAGTTTTACTGCAGTCTTCAATGAAGGAACCTGATTGAAAGCATTATAGTAACACACATAGAACACATACACATACTCCTATTATAGCATACCCACACACAGGCCATCATCATAGCCATCCATATATTTTTCATTATATAGATTAACATTGTATTCAGCCTAATGGCACTGTAGAAGGTACAATTCATTTAACTAGGAAGCCTCTTCCATTAGCATACACACAGTATTGCATTTATCAAATAGTTTTTACACAGCAACCTAGTCCTTCACACCTTTTCTTTTTAATGCTACTTTATAATTGTTTTTGTGTAATATCATTAAAATCGGAATAAAAAGTGTTTTCTTTAATACTGGCATAACTTCAGTACTTCACTTCTCTTTACTCTTTTTCTTTTCTTTTTTGTTTGTTTTAGAGGAAAAATGGTGCTCGCGGAAAGGAAAGAAAGTTCAGATTTTAGTTGTGTATTTTTTCCGCATGCATATTGAGCACTGCCAAGCTTATTTGAAAAATAAGCAATACTTTAGTCTCTGCTTAATTTTTTTTTGCTCGCTCAGTGTTTAAAACTGATATTACTTTTGCAGTGGGAGTATACAGAGTAATAAAGTATAAATGCAAAAGCATGGGATAAAACAGTTTGGAAACAAAATTCTAAAACCATACAAAGGTTTCATTTAACCAGCTGCAACTTACCATTAAAATATCATTTTTTTTAAGAAAGAAAAAGGAATAAAAGCATTTTAGGTGATCTGGAATAATTCAGATGCTTTTGGGACACCTGTCACTCATGCAAATGCATGTAATTCAACATTTGGATAAAAATCAAAACACTCCAAGACATTCTCCTTTCAAAAACATTTTAAATGCCTTTATTTTCTTGGCTTTTATTTATTTACACTTCTTTTGTTGAAACTCACTGTTTTCCAAATGTAGTCCTAGTCTTTTACTCATTGGCCACTTTATTGGGTACACCATACTAGTCTTGTGTTAGGTCCCCTTTTCCTTTCACAACCAACTTAATTTTTGTACTACAGAGTCAACAAAGTGCTGGAAATATTCCTTGGAGATTTTGGTCCTTGTTGACATGGCAGTGTCGCTCAGTTCCTGCACATTTGTTGCTGCACAAACAGGCTCTATTGGACTGATGACTTTGAAGGCCATGAACTCATTATCATTATTCTAGACAACAATTTGAGATAATGTGAGCTTTGCGACATGGCATGTAATCCTGCTGGAAGCAGCCATCAGAAGATGGGTATATTGCAGTCATAAAGGGATGGACATGGCCAGCAATAATACTCAGTTAGGCTGTGGTATTTAAATGATGCTCAATTGGTACCAAGGAGCCCGAAGTGTGACAAGAAAATATCTCCCACACCATTACACCACCACCAGCAGCCTGAACTGTTGACACAAGGCAGGATGGATCCATACTTTCATGTTGTTTATGCTGAATTCTGACCCTACCATCTGAATGTTGCAGCAGAAGTCAAGACTCATCAGGGCAATCTTCTATTGTCATATGTCATGGTGAGTCTGTGGGAATTGTCACCCCTCAGTTTCCTGTACTTAGCTGACACACAGTGGCACCCAGACTGTATATCCAGTAGTTCAGGAGCTCCTAAAATACTCAGATGAGGCCATCTGGCACCAACTACCATGGCATGTTCAAAGTCAGTATCTGTCTGTCTGTCTGTCTATCTATCATATTGTATTATTGTATGTATTTATATTTATGTAGGGATGCTCAGTTTAGAAGCAAGAACAATGTGCATCCTTGTAGCATTTCACAGCTTTGAAATATGCTCTAAGTTATCATCATCCTCCATTTTCGTTCTGAGTTGCCTCTCTCTCACTCTCTGATTTCACTCTCCAGCTGTCTCTCTCAGTCTCTCTGGGCATGTGACCTAGCAGTAGACTTGTGGGAACTGTAGTGATGCTGTCAAGCTGAAAGCCTCCCTCAGAGGAAATAACAGAAGGAAACATTAGAACAACCCCCAATGTCGACACAAACCTGTGTATTTGTCAGGCTGACCTGGATTTACTTAAAACAGCACTCAGTCTTACCACAGAAACTGTCACCACACAACATATTGCTTTTTGAGAGATAGAAAAGCAGATGGGTTTGACATTGTTTAGTGTAGCTGCTTTCTTCAGATTGAGCTGTGCCTGCTCACATGTCTGCTGGAAGACCCTTGTCAAGGCTAGACATTATTAAGAACAAGAATAACTCATGACAACAAACAAGATATTCCTCTTTAAAGGAAAGGGAATGTGCTGCATGAATTTAAAGCGAGAAAATAAGTCAGTCTGAATCATAAAGCACCAAAGTGCATCCACACTCACAAAATCGTACTGACATGCATGTACACTCTAGTGCACAGATCTGCTCATATACACTCAGTCAACCTTGCATTTCTGTTGGAAACCTAAAGTGTATAAAACACAAAGAGTGCAGCAGGGAAAATTTTCCTCAAATGCCCCCTCCATTCTACTTTCTACCCTCGTTTCACACTGCATCCATAACACTCCCACCCCCAACCTCCTCTCCTACTTTTGCCTCAGTGGCAAACCAAGGTTTATTTCCCTGGTGGAAATATTGGACTGTCAGTCAGATCAATTGCCAGTGTCCAGGGCACTTCATGGTTCCTCTAATTATAATCCTGTGCAGCTGGCGCGGGCCCACGTAGCTGTGGGGCAGCCATTGTAATAGAGGCATCACTGGGCTATAGATGGATGGAGCGAAGCGTCGGCCAAAGCCTTGCAGTCATTGCTCGCGTTGGTGGAGAGGCTTTACTCCAGCAGTCAGAGCAGGGGCCAGGGTGTCTTATCTGGCTCCTCCATGCGGCTCGCTGTATGCTGGGGGAGAGCATTACCAATTCTCTACCCCTCTCTCTCTCTTTTCTCCCTGCGCTGTTCCTCACTTCTCACATCCTTATGAGAAGTCTAGGCACTTTGCCATGTTTGCGTGTAGAGACAGAGGTGCTGTCTTCTCAGCAATGCTGCATTCTGGATGGCACAAAATTATGCCTTTGATTGTTTTGTAGAATATTTGGAGTGTTTGTGAAAGTGAAACTTTGGATATTCCGATGCAAACTAGTGTTTAATAGCTTAAACTGAATTTTCTTTATTAAAATGTCATATGCCCATACATGGCATGTATCAAATACTGTCACGTATTTTCTCCCTCCAAATATTGCAGAGCTCTGTCACGTTCTCACTAGAGGAAGTGTGAATACTATGTAGAAATGGCACCCTGCCGTCCCTCTCTTTTCGCTGGCATTGTGTGATTCCCATCTCCACATGCTGGAAGAAGTGTGAGAGAGGAAAGCATGTGAGAGAAGAAGGGGTGAAAAATGAAAGGAAAAGGGAAAGGAGTGAGTGTGACAAGGAATAGAGCAAGAGTGGAGATGAACAAGAGAGAATGAAAATGAGTGCAGACAGCAAATGGGTGGGGGCGGATAGCAAGGGAGCGAAGTTAAGAGATGTGGTGGAGGGAAAGAGAAAGAGACAATTGTAATACAAAATGACACTAAAATGAGAAAGCATGCAAAAGTGTGGTATTTAAGTGTACAGAGGATAGGAGCAACTGAGACAGGGGAGACACAAGATGAAGAAAAAGAAAGTACAGAAATGAGGAATACCAGGAGCGAACCAGCATCTGAGCTAAACAGGCTGAGTTATATAAGCAGATGCTGCTGCTAGGGAACTGTGGGCATCTGCTTGAGACAAGGACAGCTTTCTGTCACCAGGAGAGGGGAAGAATGAAGAATGAAGAGAGGGGGAATAAAAAAGATATGGAAAAAACTGGCGGAGCTATTAAGAGAGGCATAAAGAAAAGTAGAACAAAACACTGGAATGGGAGTATCAAAGGTTGGAGGTGTTGTGGAAAGAAAGATGTTCCTGTGTGGATAGCAAAATAGCCAGGGATAGAGAGAGTGTAGAGCAGAGTGTGCTGTTACACGGTAAAAAGGAAAGAAACTAAGATCAACAGAGCTCCTAAAAGCAAGTGGGTTGACAAGGGATAACATTGCTTAGAATAAAAAATGGGAATGTGTGTGCACCAATTTGTATAGCATGTATGTGAATGCGCTGCATGTAGGTTTTTTCTTTTAAGTGTACCCTTGTATGAAAGCATGTTCAAAACCACTCAAGACATGCTATACATTACTCCCTTGTTTTATTAATAATTTATGTAGCCTGTGATACTCAAAAGCAGAAGCATCTGGAGTGATATGTGCACATCATATGCATGGGTGTATACTAGTATCTATGTGTGTATGTGTTTCTGAGTTCAAACATACATTTATACTACTGCTGGTAAAGGGAAGAGGAAAGGTACTTAGGCTGCATGTTCTAGCAAACCAAATAGACCATGAAAAGGAAAAATAACAAAATATGACCCCCCTTCATCTCTCCTCCATTCCCCACTCCCCAATTCCCAGCGGATCACAGTCTGCAGCTCTAGACCACTCTTCACTCCATTCCTTTGTGTTTCAAACCACTGACTCCCTTTGCTTCCCTTTATCTTTTATTTTGTTTCATATATTTTGGGAGGATTCAAGCCTTGGTAATGTTTTCTTTCACTGCCTTTGCTGCTATTCTGCCTCCCTCCTTCTGTCTTTCCTCTCTCCTTTTCTGTCCTCTCACCTCCTTCCATCTTGACTCTTGGTCTGTCAGAGGTGTGACAGGTGTGTCACGGCTCTCTCCATCACTCTCTCAACTTGTTGACCTTTGTCTTAGAAATTACTCCGCTCACAGTTCCTCCTTGCCAGCTAGGATTGACAAGATTGCCTGGCAACAATAGCTCTGGCTGATGCGCTGTGACCATGCCACCCTGTCGACTCCCAGTCAGCTGCCCCTATCTCAATCTGCCACTGAGTTGAGATTGGACTGTAAGTGTGCATGTGTGTGGGCAAGTTCATATTTATGTGTGGGAGCGCGTTCCTAAATAACCTTTTAGACTTCTCTCTTTTAAATCTCTATCCTTGTAGAAAAAGAGGCAAGGAAGGAGTAAAAGTGACAACATTAAAGATGTGAAAAAAATTACAAACAGATTCAAAATAAAGTAAAGAAAATAAGATCAAAACTAGAAAAAAAGGAGAAAGAGTGAGAAAAGTGAGGAGACAAGTGTGAAGGGTGGGGGTGGACGGGTGGGTAGTTTAGGTTGTCAGTAAAGATGCCTATAGAATTCTCAACTATTGTTTCTCCCAGTGTGAGCAGTGTATAATCACTCAGCCTTACCACAGTAATGACACCATCTGGGCCCAGAGAAGATGGCAGCTTCTCTCCAGCTGAAAAATGGATAGCATAGATCCGGGGCGATTAGAGCATCAGCTGTACAGGACCTACTTAGAATGAAATCTAGCAGCTAATAACTACATATTTGTGGTAAGTCTGTACCCACGGTCAATAACAAAATGGTAATATTTGAATATAATTCCTTCAAAGTGTTATGATTTTAGAGAATTGTTATTTTTTATACATATGTTGTCACTATATGTGTATGTGGATTCATTTCTTTTTTTGTTTACACATGGTTTAGTTGTTAAGGTCTGAGCTGTGATTACTGCATACGGATATTTCCCTTTTAAACCAGCAGCATAGACCTCTTTAGTCTGATTGGACATTGTTCACCCTAATCCATCCACCTTTTCATTTGTGAACAGCAATCTCACGTTAAGCCTAGACATATTGTTACAAGAAAATGGCTTCTAGTCCGACAGTCAAACATGCTCACATAAATGTCTGCGATGTTACTTCAGGCTGCAGGACTTGTGCATTCATTGTACTTGTATTAGAGCATCCATTTTAGTTTTGAAATGACACATCTCATTTATATTTTGTTTCTATATTATGTTTTGTGAAGATGGTGCTAAAAAAGAGGAAAAAACATGACAATGATGGCTCTCAATGACCTGTTGCCATGGCAACACTTCTCTATTGATCTAGCTAGCCCTCATCTCCTTTTACATTCGCCTTCACTCTCACTTCGCTCTCACTTTTCCACCCTCTATCAGTCTCTCTTTAGTTACTCTCTCCATCTCAAGTCTCACTTGCTTTCCATCTGTCTGTCGTGTTCTGTCTTGGAGATTGATGCCTTGTGGGGCTATGCTAACCTTCACCTGGTTCGAGAATACATTCTGCTCTTCTGTTCCAATCTGTCAGATTGAATCCACTGCTACCTGCCTCATCCATAAACACATTTATTCAGAATTTAAATCCTAACCCCGGGCGATGATTCAGTAAATACTTTGAAGTGCAACTGCATAACGTGATTGCATTATTAAATGTTCTCATGCCCAAATATAGACAAACTGCAGGCTAGGAACAAAAATGTACTTCATGCTCATTTCAGCTTGTTTTAATTCATTCTGTAATCTTTGCTACATTTGCCCCCTGACACGCTGTTGATAACATGCCGTGCACATTTTTTTTCCCTTTTATTTGTAGAACTGCTGTTGCATCAACTTGCACACATTACTTGGAGAGCTAGGAAATTAATAAGTTGTTTAGGGTGCACGATTACTGTTCATAATATTGTGAAGTCTTTTAATCCCTCTATCATTAGTACATGTCACACTTTAAGGTAAAATGAGAGAACTGTACAGCACATAACTTGTATTACTTAAAGATAATTTTACTGTCAAACTTTTTTCCTGTACTATCGGCGCTGTAACATGACGAAACTGATTGCTGTTTTTTCATGTTAGATTAATTCTGGAGTTAATAATCTGTTGCAGGCAGAAATCAATTTAATTTTTAATCGAAGCACACACGCTAACACCACCTTCTCATTTGCAATCAGCAGAGTTAAGATCACATTGACGTGATCAACAGAATAAGTCTGAAATATTTTCCCTTGTGTTACTGCACTTCTGAGAACATACATTTTTTCAAGGCCATTGTGATTGTGTTTTGCATATCCTTTGCAAAAATTAACCTTAAAATTCCAATCCATCTCTATGCCCTGAGGCCTTCTCTTTATTTTGAGAATTTATCTGTGCATGTGTTTTTAATTTTCCTATTCAAAGAATTTTTTTTAGATAAATAATGTTACTAACAATAAGAAAAGAGCTTACCTGGTCTGTGAAGAAAGTACAAAAGCAAAGTGACACACATGTGTACATGCATGAACATTTCATCCATATCTTTGTGAATTGTCACAGGCATGTACAGTCATGTAGTAGATTGAGCATTTACATTGCCACCCTATGCCAATTCCTCATCCCTTTCTTTTGGATGGGACCATGACTAATGCTATGAAAATGGCAGGGAATATTTTGAGCATAGAGCAGACAATTTTTATGGTCCAAGAAAGAATATATTTTAAAGTAAAAAGTGCACATGCTGCTCAAAGGCCTCCTACACAATAGCACACTTGTAACACATATGTGTATATGTGTGCACATGTGTTGTGTGGGTCCATGAGCATGATCTGCTCTAGGCCAATCGTAGGTGGCTGATACATTAAATTATGGCTGTTAATAGACAAGCATCATTGCAGTTTGACTCAGATGATCTTTTATCCTAAACCACTGAAATACAAACTACTGTATTAAACGTTCGACTTCTGGTATCATGTACCCTGTGTCCTATCAGTATAAGTCAGATTAACATTGAGTGGGCAGGGAAATGGCATAATAGCAAGCAGATCAACCAGATGTATATATGAGAAAAAGAAGGAGAAAATATTTACCTAAATATAGTGGTGAAAATATCTATCATGGTTGGCAGATTGACTCCCTGGTTTACCTGGCACCAAGTGTAGTGAGTTTGGATGAGCTGATTTTTGGTTTTACAACTTTAATTGTGGTCAAGCCATGAAGCAGCATTGGCACCCATAATGTTTGTACCTTTCTGTAATTCTTCCAGCTTCAAACTCTTTCTACTTCTGCCAGTAGAATCTATGGCAGTCCCTAAAACAATGTGGTAAAAAGTTTTACAATCTGACACATAAAATCAGGACAGTACCAGGATTTTTTTCTCCATGTCTACATGTCCTGCAATCTACAAGTGGGTCAAGGTTTTTGGCATGTTTATGTACCCCACTTTGAACCATGTTGCTAGGTTAGAACAATTAGGAACTACTGGTTAAGCCATATTCAAAGCACCCTATGTCAATATCAATTTTTGCCATGTTGGATTTTCACTATACTACAACCCCAGCTCCAAAAAGGTTGGGACGCTGTGTAATATATAAATAAAAACACAATACAGTGATTTGCAAATCTCATAAATCAATATTTTATTCACAAAATAACATGGAAAATGTATCAAATGTTGAAAGTGAGACATTTTACTGTTTCATGACAAATACTAGCTCACCTTGAATTTTATGGCAGCAACATTGGGCCAGTGTAAGTGGTACTGAAAAGAAACAGCTGGAGGAACAAGTTGCAACTTCTTCTTCTTTCGGCTGCTCCCCTTAGGGGTTGCCACAGTGGATCATGATTTATGAATCCGCATTTGGATTTGGCAAAGATTTGATGCTGGATGCCCTTCCTGACGCAACTCTCCCCATTTACCTGAGCTTGGGACCGGTACTAGGAGTACACTAACATGTGGTTCCTGTGGCTTGGTTGGCCCTTGTGGAACAAGTTGGAACTAATTAAGTTAAATGGCAGCAGGCCAGAGCACCTTGGAGAGGCAGTCTCAGAAATAAAGATGGGCTGAGGTTCAGCAATCTGCGACAATGTACGTCTACAAATTGTGGAGTGATTATTTCAGAATAATGTTCCTTAATGTAAAATTACATAGACTCTGAATAAGCCATCATCTATAGTGTCTAGACAATATCATCAAAAGATTCTGAGAATCTTAAGACATCTCCGAAAACCAATATTGGATGCTAGTGATCTTCAGGCATTCAGGCAGCGCTGCACTGCAAACTGGCATGATTCTGTTATGGAAATCACTGCATTCGTTTGCGAACACTTCCAGAAATCACTGTCAGGGAAGACAGTTGGCTGTGCTGTCCACAAGTGCAGGTGAAAAGCTCTATCATATATCTTCTCTATCAGTGAAGAAGCCATATGTGAACATTATCCAGAAATGCCTAGGCAAAGTGGAAAACTGTTCTGTGGTCAGCACGCAGTTAAAAAGCCTGCATCTCTGATAGTATGAGGGTGAATTAGTGCCTGTATGGTACTGACAACTTAAGCATCTGGAAAGGCACCATCAGTGCTGAAAGGTATATACATGTTTTAGAGCAACAAATGCTCCGCTCCAGATGACGTCTTTTTCAGGAAAGGCCTTGCATATTTCAGCAAGACGATACCAAACCACATACGGCAGCTATTACAACAGCATGGCTTTGTAGTAGAAGAGCACAGGTGCTGGACTGGTCTGCCTGCAGTCCAGACCTTTCACCAATTTTCTGCAAAGAAGAACCAGGACTGTTGAGCAGCTGGAATTCTATATCAGACAAGAATGGGACAACATTCGTCTCTCAAAGGTCCAGCGGCTAGTCTACTCATGCTACAGTGGTAAACATGGACCTATCCTGACTTTTTTGAGACATGTTGCTGCCATCACATTTAAGATGAGCTTGTATATTTCATGAAACATTAAAATGTCTCACTTTCAACATTTGATATGCTTTCTATGTTCTTTCGTGAATACAGTGTTGGTTTATGAGAGTTGCAAATTATTGCATTGTGTTTTTATTTATATTTTACACAGCATTTCAACCTTTTAGGAGTTGAGGTTGTATATTTTTGAAAACATTTTCTGATGATCTTCAAACAAAGTGTCATGTAAGTTATCAGAGATATTTTTAATTTTCAAAAGTTGCCTTAAACAAAGTGAGGCCATATCTCAGCAAAGCTTCAGTCGATCAAAAAACCAACCTGGTACATGAATTCTTAGCCCATTTTGTGGAAACAGACTCTAAAATTTGGAATTCAAATATTAGAGGGTGTTACTATAAAAAAAATATTTGTTTGGCCTAATTAAATGTGGTTGCCTTAAGCAAATCATGTGTCCAGTAATAATGTGATAAGTTCAAAGACCAACACTATTTTGTATTTTATTAAAGAAAAAGATATAACTATTCTTCACAGGCCAACATTTTGCCCCATTTTTTTTACTCTGGCAGAAGCAGGTACTTCAAATCAGTATCAGTTTATGCTGTTATCAAACAGACAACAAACGTTTTAAATATGCTCCAATGTATCATTCTTTTCATCTTTTTGTTTGCTATTACGGAGCATTTTCCAAAACAAGTACAAGATAGAGAGATAGATAGATAGAACTTTATTGATCGCTCGGGAGGTTCCCTTTGGGAAATTAAAAAGTTTTAAAATTAAGTAAAAATAATAATAATAAAAATACATTTTTAAGAAATTAAGACGTGCACTCATATGTGCAAAATTTCCATGAAAATTGTTTATTTTGTTTTTATGCCGAAACAATCATGTAATAATAACATGGAACTTAAGAAAGAAGAAGAAGTTTCAAGACATTTCCTCCATATCCAATACAAAACAGGTACTACACCTAATGGAGTATCATTAACAAGCCTGCATGAGTGCATCAGTGTGTGTTGGACAGTATAAAGTTAACATTCAGGGCTAGTTGGTTGTAATGAGGGTTGTCCCTCAAAATGAACATGGAAATGGAGTGAAAATGTGTAGGGGTCTTGGTTTTCAGACACAGCACCTCTCACTGTGGTTTAAAAAGCAAACAAGCAAATAAATAAGGTGAGTAATTTGACCATTTGGGGTACTGCAATAAGCAAAAACTTGTTTTTCCTGTCAGTGTTTACAGTCAAACTTTTAACATGATCAGATCGGGCTGACATGGCAGCTGTGCCCTGCTGAACCCCTTGGCCCCCATCATCGCTGTCTGTGGCAATACTTGTGTGTCTCAGAATCTTGGAACAATGTTACTATGTTTACAGATATCAGCAATTATTTTTATTGTTAGCACTGAAACTAAAAATGATGGCTTGGTTCATAAAAATAAAACTCATACTGAAGTAAACTGGAATTTATCTTTGCAGAAATATAAAGCTGCAAAATTTCTGAAGGTCCATCTAATATCAGCCTTCATTACAGTAGGTTACTCTGTCATTCACTTTGTGAGTCATTTTTGACATGCTTCCAAGAAGCTCTTTTTCAGAAACAATGAATGTGCTCGAGGTCTCACATTATTTTGTCTGTAGCTCTCTGTCTTCATTTCTGCCTGCACCCTGTCTGCCTTTCTCCTCTTCTTCCTGTCGGTCCTCCTTTCTCACCTGTGTGACTCCCTACTAGTCTAACAGCCTGCCTGCCTGTTTCATTCTCCAATGCCTGCCTGCACTCCTGCCTTACACTGTGGCTGCCGTCACAGTATGACAGCCCACTAATGAAAGCAAGATAAGCATGCCAAGCAAACTGTTCATTTCAAATAAAAAAAAAAATCCCCTCACATAGAAAAAAATACAAGTCCCCCCACCCCTCACTCCCACTATCATTGCTATATTCCTCCCTCCTCTGCCTGTCCCCAGCTAGCTGGAGCAAATTTGATTGGGTCCGGATAGGGAGAGAATGGCAGCAGATAAGGCACCCGAAACTGTCGCCAAACGAGGCCTGATACAGCAGAGGATAAGGGCCGAAACGCAATTATACTGGCAGAATTCTTATATTAAACCTAAACACCAGTATAACACTGCTGCCACCGCCATTGCCATTCCTCCACCCCTCATCCCTCTATCCTTCCATCCCTACCTTACTGTGAATGACGAGTGTCTAATCTCTGTGGGTACAGATCTTTCTCTCAGGTCTTAACATGGCTGTAATCACACCCCTTACCCCCCTCTCTACCCTTTCCTCCCCACCTCCTCTTAGTCAGATGGACTGTGGCTGATAACAGCAGCACTGAAGAAACATTTTTTTCACTCCATGGAATAGGCCAGCACTCCTGTCAGCTTGGAGATAGTTACAGCTGTTTTCCTCTCTCTACCTTAATGCATTTCACACTTACTCTGAGCATCTTTGAGGCTGTAATGGGGGAATACATGTCACAGTTAACAGCCGTACACATTATTTTGTGTCTTCCATTTCCTAGCCCACCAACAGTATAGTGTGGTGCCATATTTCATTGTTTCCCATTATATTTATATTGCCTTACCTTCTGCCTTATTTGTTGGAAAAGGCTTAAAGAATTCTATGGAAATACAGTTGCTACCCCAGTCACTTAGTCACGACCCTTTCAAGAGGCAGTTACTAGGGCTGAAACATTTTCTGCTAATGACAGAGGGGCATTCCCGTTTCCCAAAGCTCTCTGTCAAGGAAAATAGAGTCTAATTATAATGGTGACTAGCTGTGACAGTCAATAGAAAAGGTCCGCCATTATTACAAACATGGCAGTATCAATATCTGGGGACAAACCTGTGTTATTTTGGCAGGCTTGTACAATGTCAGGTAGTTTCAAAGACTGATGGAGAGCAAAATATATTAAGTAAAATCTCAATCCCAAATTTTTATTTCAAAAAAGCAGTAAAGCGATGACTATCTAATGTTGTACTGAAATCAGACAAAGCTGGACTAGTCTTCAGATGGCAGCGATGCAGTTATTATGGAGGAAGAAGCTTTTAAGTAGCTGGCATGACATCAGCTTGAAAAGGACTGATGATAGGGTGTTAAGGAGAGTGTATTGGATATTTGTAGGGGGCTATAGTTTGGATGATGTGTGGGGTGGTGGTTGGGGCAGGCGAACTGGCCATCATGCAATAGTCTGCTGTTTCCTGTTCTCCAGCTGTGAGGGCTATGGCTGCCACAGCACTATTAGGGGGTCCGGGTCACCGCCTGCCGAGTGCGCCATTGTCAGCTGCCTGCTTAACAGACAGAGAGGGGAGAGAGAGGGCCAACCTCTATTGTGGCACCGTTGCAAAACAGCAGTGGAGATGAAAAAAAAAATCTGATGACTGTATAATTACACAGTGAATACAGTCCCTCCCCCACCAGCATTTTTCTGTTTTTCCTTTTCATTCCTTTTCATCCTCCTGTCTCTTTCTTTTTTCTGGTAGAGTGTCTGCTAATTAAGCACTTCCATTAGGCAGCCTGTAATTGGTTTGAAAAGTAATGACAAGCAAGTTTATTTACAAGGTAATTAGAATAAAGGCAGGCTTTGTTCTGATAATAATCATTTACAACTGCAGTAGGGACAGAAAAAAAAAATCCAGAATCACTATTATTTGACAGACAGGCAGTTCAGCACACTATATGTAGTTATCAGTGTTTTATCCTACTTGTAAACACACTGCACTCTACACATGGGCAAACCTTTTTTCATCCTGCTGCTGTTTTGTTCTGTGTTCAAATACAAGCCTTTCTTTGATAAATGGATGAGATTGAGCTAAATCAAAGAAGACATGCTGAGCAGCTTTCTTCATCTCTTCCCTCCCTGCCATCATTATGCTAAATGTACAGAACTGGTCTGTCAGCTGAAAGCTGGAGACTCTGCTTAGTTGGTGTGCAGGCTTGAAAGGAAGAATCAGACATTGTGTTATTCCAATAATGTACAATTTTCCTCTCAGAGCAGATTGGTAGGTTGATGCAACAGAGATGGCAGGCTTAAAGAGGGAGGGCTGACAGAGAAACAGTGAGAGAGTAAGAGGGAGGGGGGGCAATGTCCATACACTTGGACATCTCTGCCCTTCACTTTCCAGGCAACAGATGGAAACAGTGTATTAAGGCACCCAGGGGCAACCCTGGGCACCCTGGCATAGCTGAGGCATGGCCAGGTTCAGAGGGAGCAGGTGGGCATCTGTTCCATGCCCTTAATCGCTTGCCGCACCCGCCATCCCTGTGGTGAGCTTGGCTGTGTGTGTGTGTGTGTGTGTGTGTGTGTGTGTGTGTGTGTGTGTGTGTGTATGTGTATGTGTGTGTGAGTATGTGTGCTTTTTTGCATGTGGATGTGTGGAAGTATGTATTTATATCTGTGTACAGTGTGTGTGCCTTGTTGTGTCACCCCTTTGCTACCTTCAGTCATGGGTAAGGGGGATTTATTCTTTTGCTGGTTTCACAGGCAGAGGATTAGGAAGAGCACTGCAGGAGGTTCACTGGTTACCTCTTTTTGTTCAAACTAATTCCACAATATCAGAAAAAATCTTTAACTGCAGCTGAAGGAAAATGTGAGATGGTATCAATCACAATCAACAAAATCAGGCATTCAGGAAGACTACTCACAGTTCTCTGAGATTCATTGGTAAACACAAACACATGGATATGAGTTTAAGTGGTCATTCTCATGAGGGTAGGAAAGTTCATGTTTTTTAGGATCTGCTACTTTGATATCAGTAAACAGGGTTGTTGATAGTGGTAGTAGAATGATTGATCCAGACTATGGATTTAATTAATCTTAATGTAAACCTCTTTATTGGTACAATCGATAAAATGTGAAACTCCATGAGGATCACAAAAATCCAGTCAAAACAGCCCTGCATGTGTGTGAGAACTTAATATGGTCGTATATCTTATTGCCATTTTTTCTCACCTAAATGACTACAGGCAGCTACAGCTGGGTTAAAGAACCAGTGAAGATTTTGTTCTTCCTGTTGTCTTCTCTGATTCTATGCCTAGCTTTAAAATATTGAATCAGGCTTTACAGTAAACATAAACAGCCTTCAGTAAATATGATTGGCAACCATATTTCAAAGCCAGGCTAATTCCATTAAGCTATTGATCTCTTTGCCTCAGCTTTGGCTCTGTACAAGCTATGAACACTTCTTTACTTCGCCCTGGCCCTGGGCTCTAGCTCAGTTTCATGCTGCCTGTCCGTCTGCTCAACTGTCTGCCGTGCTTACAGCAGTAAAAAACTTTTCAAACATCTCTCAACACGATGCTGGTTTATAGTGTATAAACACAGAGGAGCAGCTTGTACACTGTATAACCAAGCAGTTCTGATACATCCATCCAGTTCTTATTCTTAATTGCTTATCCATGGTGATGCCTATCTCAACTAAAATTGGGAAAAAGACTGTAAACTCGACAGTCAACAACCAGGCACACCGACACCTACAAACAAGAGCAACCAGTTAACCTAACTTGCATGTATTGGAACTATGGTAAGAAACCAAAGCACACAGAAAAAAATCACACAGGCATAAGGAGAATATGCAAACAGCACACAGAAAAGCACTGACCAGCAGGTACCAGGGTCCCACCAATTATGATGCGAGTATACAATTAATTTCTGAGTCTAAATGATCATGTTTATAGCTTTTTGATTTGATAATTAAATCAGCCATTCATATTTACAGCACAGCCTTACTCTAATACTTAGAACATTTCTAAGCAAGTCCCTTGCTGTCCATATATCTTTGACTTTCTCTGTAGATTGTGACTCATTTTCTGTGATCCTTTTGTACACTATATTCATCTTCTTGCCTTTTGGCTATATCTCAGTCTGAAATTATCTGTATGAGAAAGGTATATTACTAGTGCTCCCTGCCTGGGCAACACACTTTATTGCTGTCAAACTGCGCTTGAGATTTGGTAGGAATCGGGAGCAAAAGGGGTATGAGGGAGGGAGATGAGAGGTGAGGGTTTTTTTTATATATATATATATATATACCACCATATTCCACCAAAGTAAGGAGAAAGGTGTGTTTACAGGGGTGAGTGATTGTGTCCCCCATGTCCTGCTGGCCATGAGCAGGGCATAACCAATGATAACACATCGCAACTCCCAGACCACTGAAATGTCTGGGTGCAGATAGGGCTATTTTGTGGCCTCACTCCAGCAGCATCATCGAATGAAGTGCGTCTGTGAATGTTGCTTTTTGTGTGTGGAAAATGTCCTACTTTACAGTCAATGAGGAGCTTATGAAATTTTAAAGTTAGTCCCAGTAAATTTTCCTTTGCTTTTTGTGCAAAGACCACACACATAAACATAAGCCCACACATGCACACAAAGACATAAATGATGCATTATGAGTCTACAGTAGAGTTTATTGTCTATGCCCCTAGGTATGCTCTGTGAGCTACTTCACAGCACTGCCTGACATATTATGGACTGAGGAATGAAGTGCTACTTAGAAAAGCAAGACCACATCCCGATCTTGTTTCTCCTCTACACACATAAGCGCACTTAACTACACACGCAGACAAAAGGCACACATACAAATACAGGAACACATACACACACGGTAGCTGAGCTCTGAGGAGTAACGAAGCAAACAATGAGTTTCCCCAGTGCATTGTGGCTCGGCTGCCCTGCTTTAAATGTGAGCCGAGTCATCAGCACTTAAACGCTTGATTGATGGCACAGAAGTGAGGATGATTGTGGGATATGCCAGCTCCAAATGACAAGCAATTACTCATTTTGTGTAATGAAAACCTTAACACCAATCATTGAAGCTTTACACCGTGCTAAAGCTTTATGTAATATTATATGTTCCCTTTATCCACCCCCACTCCCACCCCCGCTGCCATCCCTCGGGTGCCGCAGCAGACGTTTACTAAATAACATAATTTGTAATGGCTGAAGTGATGGCACAACAGGCCTGCTAAGTGAGTGAGCAGAGGCAAGTGTTTTATGGCTAAGGTTTTTTTTAATTTTTATTAAAGCAGATCTATGGAGGAGTGCTGAGAGTCCTGGCAGGTCTACTCACGGCAGTGGTGCAGACATCAGTGCCATTAGGTCCTCTGATTGCCATTCTAAATATTTGTGCCTCTGTAGCCTAACACCATCATCCGTCCAGCTAGGTGTTGCTATGGAAACCCAGGCTTAATTGTGGTCTTTATACACGTGTATGTGTGTATGGGAGCGCGCATGTCGCCCTCAGCTTTAGTCGGTACTGTTTCACTTCGTGTGTATTAACATGCACACAAGCGGGCGTGTTCATCAACAGCTCTGTGCTGTGAGATAGTGAAAGTCCTGTCCTCCTTTTCCTCCCTCTTCCCTCTGCTCTGCCAAAACTACAATTACCCCTGCACTCCTCTCCTCCACAAAATCACTGTAATTATCTGTAGCCTGCATGGGCACACTGGCTGGCAACAGGTGCCATGTGAATGCTAATCCCCTCCCCCCTGGCCACATGCTATTCTTCTGCCTGGCCCCTGACGAACCAACTGTCACTGGCAGAAGGAAAGACACTCCAAAGCTACGCAGTCCTTCAGAGCCACATGCATGTGGACAATAATCAGGCTGCCTAGAGATGTTAAGTTGTGGGATGTCAAGTGTAGCTAAAATGTAAAGCTGTTGTTGAGTGTGTACAGAATGTGTATGTGTGGACATATGTGTGAATTATGTCATGGCAGCGTACCTGAGCCTAGTCTGCATACCCAGACATATGCACAGGTTTGACATCAATCCATGGTATTAAATGAAGTGTGAAAAACAGGTCAGAGAGGACTTCCTGTCTTTATAAACAGCCTAAATGCTATCCAGATGCTCCATGCCTCCCCTGTCCCTACGAAATCTGCTCACGTCAGCGCTAAATGGCAAAATATAGCCTCTTTAAAGTGATATACACTAACAGAGGCAAGGACATCAGTACGTACTACCTCAGCTGCTGCACGGTGACTATGGTATGGAGTAAAAATGTCAGCTCCTCTACCTGTATTTATAGTCCATTTCACTGTCTTTGCTTGAGTGCTATCCCAATGAAAATGAGCAATATCTCTTTATTTTTACCTTTGCCTGGCCGCTGGGGATCAACTTTTCAACGTGCTTCTTATAGACCTCACCTGACATGACAGGAGGATACACAGCGGTCCACTCACTATTAAGTAAATATGATAGAAAGTAAGCACAAGATGAGAAGAAGACAGAGAACACACTGCAAAGCTTCAGGTACCAGTATTACCAACTTTTTAGAGCAGTGGACTTCCCTCACGTAGCCAGTGTATGTGAAACATGCTGCAATTGAAGAACACACAAGATAGAAGTGTGCAGATTTAGTGTGGTATTGTCTAAAGTGGCAGATCCGATGTCCCTTGTCTCCATGTGGTTGAGTGTATCCAGGCTATTTGAGACAGAGGGCTGTCTGGCTCCTCTGTCACTTTGTCTGGCATGTAAAATTGCTGCAAATGCATGGCAATTTCAGGATGAGGGATATTGAACATAAAACATTTTGCGGGCTTTTATTTTGAACACTGAACATTAAGAGGAACAACACTACTGGTGGGGACAAACCAGATCAATAAATGAATAAACGATGATGGCTTTTTACTTTTGAGGAGACCCTGAATACTCACACAGCAGTCACAGCAGTCCAACATAGTGCTCCCTGGCCTCGTTTCTTTTGATTGGTGGGTACACTTGCTTGACCTTTATACCTCTGCAAAGAAGAAGAATTTTCCAGGACATCTGGTTGTCTTCTCTCCTCCTCTTTCCTGTTAACTTACCCATTATTCTTGACACAATCCTTTTGACATGAGGCCCACGTTTAATGTTTAATGCTGTTTGTTTTATATTCCTGCCTCATTTCCTTATATAAAAATTTATGATGACATTCTCTACCTTCCATAAAATATTCATAAATGTCATTACTAATAACTTTCATAGATCATCGAAATTGATCCTTCTGTCTTCTTTCATCTATGCTGCCTTGCATGGATCCATTAGTTTGAAGTGTGAGACATGCTCTTCGTGTATTTAGTTTTGTATGGACAAGAGAGAACAGATGTATTTGTGTTGTGTGTGTGTATTCATGCATTTAACAACGTGTGTGCGTGTGCTTGGCATGAATGATAGCAGATGCAATAGGTGATCGGGTAGGTTTCATTTCTCACATGTCAATCTCATTTTTTTCACTAAACAGGTTATTTCATGCACGGCCAAGGATCGTCTCACTCTAGTCACAGGGGGTGATGGTGAGGGTGGGAGTAGGGAGAGATGACAGTAGTACAAGACTCAGCAGTTTTACTTCCTACTTCAGACATTAATGATTTGAAATTTTAGCTTAGTCACTATGATTTAATTGTTCAGTATGAGACACTTGCAGTAGATCTAGGCATGAATCCTCATCTTTTGATCCAGCTTGATTTTTAATAGATTAACTTGTGTTAATAGAACCTTGTGTTGTGTCAAATGTCCTACTAATCATTCACAGACTAATTTCACTTACATGACACAAGCATTTGTCTGCATTCAAACATACATATAACTAATTTTGCCAAAAGATAGAAACCATGAACAGTTCTTTACATATGACTCTCACTTATTTTGCTTTGCTTTCTTTCTCTTTGCTCTGTGTCTCATAAATCATTAGTCTTTGTTTCTCTCCTACTTAGTACCTTACTCCTTTTCTTTGTCACACTTCCTTTACTGTAGATTATTTTGTGAATGATTTTTACCATCATCATGCTCAAAATTTGAATCCAAAGACTTTCATTCGATAGATCAAAGAAGGATTTCATGTCTGTTTTCACTAATGTGTTTTACTGATAATAGTTATTATAGTTGAATTGCTAGTACATAACTGCTTTAATCTAAAGTCTAACCACCCTTACATCCATGACTGAATTTTCTCCAGTTACATCATCGTGTTGGGGATATAATAGTTCTGAATGTGCAACATAAATCAAACTTCTGCATCTCATGTCAGCTTAATCCCAACCCTTTTAGCTTAAAAGTTTTTCCATAATTGTGGTTGGTCCAGTGACCTCTACATTATCTGGCCATCTACTCAGCTTGCTCTGCAAGCTCCATATTCATTTCTAGGCATTTACATTAACATAGAAAAGACACAAAATCTAAAAAATGTTCACAATCATTAGAGTTCGTGCTAGTGAGGACTTGAGTGAGCCTTATTGAAATGACAAGAATTTGGTGTATTGTTCTCCTTGACTATTCCTCTGGATTTGCTGGATGTCTGTTTTAATGATAGGTCTGTGCCTCAGAGTGTCCTTCTGTCTGCCACCCTGACATAGAGATGAAAGATGAAATGGAGATTGTGACTGATGCAATTACGTTGCTGCTGATTGAAGTAGAGGCCAAATTATCACCATCCTGATTGGGCTTTGTCTGGACTGAGAGCATGCCACGCTCTGATTAAAGTGCCGCAGAAATATGTGTGCCTCTGTGTCGACACGTGTTAAGTGTCTTGGGCAGTAGAAAGGCTTTAGAGGGTATGGCAAGAAAAAAATTCTGACCTTCCCACTTCAGAATCCCCTTTCAAAAAATGTGAATCAGTGCAAAATCTGATTTTATTTGTTATTGGGATGTGTTTAACTTCTTTTTACATGCTTCTCTTTGCTTTTTTAAAAGCTGTGGTATAATAATGTCCTGCATTTAGCCCTATTTTTTAATTCATTTCTGTCTAATTTTATGAGTTGCATATTGAATATCTGCTGCAGCAACTACATAATACCGCTGGCGCCCTCCTCTCTGTTTTTCTTTTTCTGTCTCTTTCTGTCTAGTTTCTTGTCTTTCATTATAATCTCATGTTCCTTCCATACATTTTGCTCACTGAGTTTATGCGTGATTTTCTTGTGGATCCTTTTCTCTCTTCCCTCAACCCCTTTCCCTCACCCTCTCTGTGGCCTCTCTCTCATCTCCTGCTCCACTCTTGCATCAGTCTTTTTCAAACAGCTTGTGTTCAGCTGAACCCCAACTTCAAACATAAATTTTAAAAGAACCGAAACTATCTCATGTTAGAAAAAAAAAGCCCCTGAGTCGTATTTGCCCAGCACTGCCACACTCCCTCCCTCTCTCAATCCAGCCCTCCATCCGTCCCGCCCCATCCAAAATGTTGTTTGTTTATCACCATTGGAGCATTCTTGCTTCAGGTTGTTGCATCAGCATTAGCAGGCTGACTAGCACCGACAAGTATGTGTGTGTGCGCATGCGTGTGCAGCGGTGCTGTTGGTTCATTTGTGATTTCACAGGGAGTTGGTTCATCCCTGTGGCTGATCCCAGGGGCCAGCTGATGGCTGTAGACTATTACAGCCTTACAGCAAGGCAACATGGAGGAAACACACATAATACAACTTACCTCAGTGTCTTTGTGTATAGGACTAAATTGAAAGGCTTTACTTCTCTCAGCAGGAGACTGATCCCTCCTTGTATCCGTCCACTGTCCGTCTCTCCCTCCCTCTTTCTGCTCGCTCCCATTGTAGAATATAATATATGGCCTTTACATAATTACACAGAGAAGTCTTTCAAAGAAGCCGAATGGGAAGCCAGGGCTCAGTGAAATTTAACCCCTTCACCACACAGTGGTTTATACCTTCTTAAATGGGACTCCTAACAGGTGACGCTCTGATCATCTTGTACATGTGCCTCTGTATCTGTTTGGCTAGCTGTTTAAAACCAAGTCTGATGCAATCTGTGGGAAAAACAGCTTTCTAGTGACAGAGTGTCTGCCTGAAGATCCATGGGCTTTATCTGTAAAAGGAATCTGTCAGCTGAGAGCTATCAGAGTGACAAGGTCTGAAAAAAGAGGATGATCCTGACTGAAGAGTTTATACTGATCAGAGGTTAGGTTTGTCTGTGGCTGAGTGTTATTCCGTAAATTGCATAATTTTTCATTTTTACACTTTTTTGGTGAAGAGGAGTTGTACCACTGATCGTTAAGCCTCTTTCTTGTACAATATTTACTGAGGTGTTGAAAATGCTGACTGTTACTCTGGATCCAGTTATCTCACTGAAAAATGCATTATGAGGATATTTACATAACCTTCTTTGTTTATATAGCTTAAGGTGATACATGTGAAGAAAGTGAACAATGGAAGTTATACCTAACAAGTGGTCTTACTCTTTTCATATTTCAAACAAGGAGCAAAGTACACAAACCAACCAACCTCACTATATTCTTTGAACTGCAGCTTTGTGTGGAGGTATTTCAAAAAGTAGCATAAAAGTAACACTCGCCCACTAAACACTCCAAACCAAGATCATGTGGAACAGCTATATATGGCAGAGGGCTACTGTACCATCAGTAGTCAAGCTGTACTTTGCACCATCTCACCTGCCAAGTGTAGGTTGCTTTGGAATTGGGTGCAGGGATTTTGCTTTTCCTTGGCTCCCACTGATATATATACATATGAAGAAGGTTGGTGGATGGAGCCGAGCTCACAGCTTGATTCCTGTTAATGCAGATGGCTGCTTCTGCTGGCGTATGGGTAGGGTTTATGTGTAAAGCCAATGAATATTTATGTGTTTAAAGCACATTTGTGGTGGGAGGCTCCTGTGGATACGAGGACAAGAATTTCACTCAGAGCCTTAGTGAGTGTCAGGGGCCTGTAACAGGCATTGGAGTGTGGCTTAGGGGAATAAGGATTCCTATTCACCTGGCTTTATGCTTAAAATGTTTTTGTCTTTATCACTGAGACTTCAACATGAATGCACAAAACATATATTCTGTAAATGTGAGTGGGAAGTCTTTTTATTCTAGATTTTGAATACCGGTTATAGTATTGAACAGAAAATTGAGCCAAAGAAGAAAAGTAACAGAAGAAGAAAAGCTTAGGTCACAGTATTATTGATGTGAACATACTTTGTCACGTCACTATAAAACCTTTTTTATTTTTTAGGTAAGAAAACTTTTAAGCTCCTCAAACTCAAGGTGTTTTTAAATCACTAAACTTGATAAAACCACACAGGAAATGTTGAAATAATTTTCAAGGTGGATTTTGTAGATTTTGACAGCAATAATGGAGTGTACTCAGCTCCTTTAGTTCTTCTGTATTGAGCATGTACTGTATACAGTACAAGGCCACCACTAATCAAATTCTCTCTTTTTCTCTCCCCCATGCCATCGTCTCTGGTGCATCTCCGACATCAGGTAAGAAATTGTTTTATCATTCCACCAATCAATAGTAATATGGCCCAGAGCTAGCTACACACTGGCACTGTCTACACGCAAAGATTTAGATACGTGCAAATAACAGCAGTGATATTTTACTCCAGACACCAACAATATTATCACAGCCCGGGTGGAGTAGCACAGTAAATCCACCTCTTGTTCTTTGTTTGGATCTTTTATCAGGACTGATATTTCCCATGTAATGAAAGCTATTTGGCAAGAGCAGATGCTCTGTGGCATGCAGGGAGAGAACTAAAGACGCTCTGGCTAATGGTGAAAAAAGCTCAGCGACTGGCTCAGGCTGCTTTAGTGCTGCTGCCGTTTTGTGGTGGTCTCCACAGTTTCCAGCTCTCTTATGACAGCTCCCACCAGTTTATGACAAATGGTGGGGCACTGAGCAGGCTAACAGGGAGGTAATGCCTGTTGGTTCATTAGTAAGCCTGGTCACTGTGGACCCAGGACCAGACTTGGGCTACTCTAGTCTTCTTGTTCCAAGGCTGATGGACAGATACACTGGCAACTTATATATTCACAAATAAATGCACTCATAGGTGTAAAAAGACATTCTTAGACTCGCAGAATACATTTCTACGATTTCTGCAACTGAAAATATCAAAATCACTGTGTGGGTGTTTTCTGAGTGCTCTTTCAGTTATAAAGTCATGTACGATTTCCCAAATAAACCCTTACCTGTGACCCATCAGTGTCTTTCCGTGTATTAGCTGGCAATGGAAATGATTATACTTTTAATTTCAACACTTTTTGTCCAAATTTTCTTTACAGACAGCTGTAAATTTTATAACACCTCTTATCACTTATCCTTGCACTTAGCAGGAAGGCTTGACACCAGTGCTTTTCTGTCCTTTCTGTCCTTAATTTTCTCAGTTGCAGACCTTACTCCATACGCTTTCTTTTTATTGTAGTCACTCACACACACTCGCTCACACTCTCCGTCGTAACTAAAAGCTCTCAGAGGTCCATAGCCCAAACTGCTGGCCCTGCCTGTCTATTAATAAATGGCATTAACCACCTGGTCCTTCAGGGACAATTCATTTTAAAGATGAACTACCTTAAAGTACAACACAATGCCATCTCATTTTTACTGCTTCCTCATTACTGCTCAGGGCGGCTCAGGACTCATCACGGACCCTCCTTCTCCGCCCCCTTTTCCCACTACCCGCTATTTTTTCATCCTACTGTAACCACTCCTTTCCCCCACTGTTCTTATGAGCAGAAAGTGACCAAAGCATTCTTACTTAAATCAATAGTAGAACAAGAAAAATTATTATGATCACAATGGTAAGAAAGTTGCTTTTTCTCTAGATGGATTTCTAATTTTGCTAAACTCCCATCAATTCAGTGGTTTGGCCTTTCAATAGCTGGTCCCAAATTCCCAGCTCTTTAAATGCACTTAAAGCAATTGTGATGATAAATCTATGCACTCATGTCAAATGTTTTATACTTATATAATTACCATAATAATCAAGTTTATTGTAGAGTGGCGTGGTATGCAGTACCATGGGCGTTTCATTCGTAGCAATTACTATTATAAATGTGCTACAGTGACTGTGAATCTGCACAATAAGCTGCCCAGGCCAATTTACTGTGATCCATGACAATGTGGTACACTACTGGCCTGCTAAATCATTTACAGCATAATGTATAGAGTCTGTTCTTGGCTTTAATTGCTCTCACTCTAAATAAGCTCCAATATCATGCTTACAGTTTCCACAGTTGACAGCTAATATCAGGATCTAAGTGCTCACTATAGTTAAAAAGAAAAGAAACAACTTCAGCATTTGATTGGCCTCTCTTTCTCATTTACAGTACACTGTTTTAAAGGGTTTTTCTCCTTATTATTTTTTTTTGTTGTTGTTTTTTTAAAAGATGAATCAGAATGCTTGGAATCATTGCACACGTCTTCCCTTGTGTCTGAATGTCAAAATATTTGTTCCGGGTTTGTTTTAGAACCCTGGCAAATGGGTGAAGGGAAGGTTTGAAGTTGTAAAGGAACAGCCTCATTATACTCACCAAGCCACACAGTTATTCTGTATGAAGTGGAGATAAAAGCAATAGAAAAGCTGAGAGCAAGAAGAAATAAAGAACATGGGAAAAAAGAATGTGGAAAAAATGATGAAGCTTGAAGGAAGAGAAGTGTGGAAAGAAAAGGAGGTTGGATCAAAAGGATAAGGGGGAGGAAGGAAGGAAGGACTATGTTTTCTAAAAAAGAAGCAAAATACAAAGTGAAAGAGATCAAATTATTGCAAGAGATAGTGACTCTACCGGTATGACTGGTTTATCAGCTGAGCTTAATGGTTTAAAGCCTCTTTCTCTCAGTCTTTCTCTCTGAAGTCCTAAAGACAATTTCAAATTACTCCATGCTGATATGGCTAATGTTAATTAAAAGCTGAATGCTTTAGCCCTTATTGGGTGCTTGTGTTTGAAGCATCAGACCCCCTTTTTAATTCGTTTTATTCTTGTTTAATATGGCTTCAAAATATTTGCATATACACATTATATATATGTATATATATATATATATATATATATAGAGAGAGAGAGAGAGAGAGAGAGAGAGATAGATAGATAGAGAGAGAGAGAGAGAGAGAGAGAGAGAGAGAGAGAGAGAGAGATGGGGGGGCACAAATATTCATTTTGCTTTGTTTTGTTGGCATTTTATGTGCTGGTAACAGGATTTCATTGCAGACAGTTTGTGCTGTGAATTGCAACCTTTGGCATGAGCAATGTGTTCAATTCCCATCATGACAGAAGTGACTGCATCAGGTTCTGTGTCATCATGTAAACATGAAATATGACTTTTGACTTCTTTCTGTTTTTCAGGAGAATCAGCTTCTGATAAACATAGAACGCTGTGAAGCAAACCTGTGATGTTTGCATATTAGCCTGTGATAATGCATATTATTCCAGTGCAGTGATCTTTTAATGGCAAAGGAAATTTATGATTAAAATCTTTATTCTGCCAGCTGACCTCCTCAAACAAAAGAATTGGCAAGACAGTAAGAGAAGTAGTCATGCATTCATGGGGGCTTTCTATGCATATGAATGCTTTAATTCTCCACAATATATCACATTTGTCTGTGTAGTTTATATTTCTGTATATGGTTGTTTATTGGTGGTAAATGACTACCAGTTCCACACCTCTTGGCTACAGTCACTGCCCAGTGTTGAGTACAATGAAAGTAGTAGCCTAGCATACCTTTGAAGACTAGTTCAGAGACAATAGTGTACACATGCTTTAAGCTCACTAGAGTAAATATCTCTACCTGAAATACCCACACACCCGTGCTTTTACACAAGAATTCATGCAAAGCAATCAAACAGACTATAGGCTCCAATGCATGAGGATAGGACACACACACACACACACACTAAATGCTTTCCCCAGATAGGTGGGTTCAATCTAGACACAGTCCCGACATTCTTCAAAGACTAGGCTCCACTGGCTCCCTTTCATTCTTGTCTTGTCTCTCTGTTCAAGGAGACAGATGTACTGTATAGTTCTGTTGAACTACTGAGTCGAAGAAAATCACTCTGTTTTTGAACAGAGATGCGTCAATCACAGTCCCTCAATAAGCCATCTGGCATCTTCTTGGCTATGGCTACTATTTATGGACAGCATAATTATATTACAATTGCATGGCTGATTGTTTGGCGAGAAAATAAGTGTGTTGTTTCTAGTTGTCTCAAACCATTCTAACCAGAGCCACACAAATAGAAAAATCATGGAACTGAAGAAATAGCTCTTATAATTTTATAAAGGCATATTTTTTCAAAACTGTTCCCATGTATCTGGGAGCCATTAAAAACTACATTTAAAGCTGTCTGTCACAGATGAGAAGGGATAATTTGACACCTTGGAAAGCTATATCGAAACACCAGTACTACTATAGCTTCTATAACTGCCTGTCTTGACATTCTATCATGTTTGTATCCTCCCACATTGAATATGCAATAAAATCGCTCCCCTAGAAGATGAAATGGCATCCAGTTGACTCTCATATCCTCTACATGCATGATGTGAAGGTTCCTCATGGTGGGTGTGTATGTGTGATGAGGGGGTTGTAGCAACTCCTGGGATCTGGTCTGTGATGAAACATTCAAGAGAAGTTGCTAGAGGAGTGTATTCAACACAAAGCTGTAAAATGAAGCTCTGGAAAAGCAATTTCCACTCACAGAAACCTTTGCTGTCATTACCACTGACGGTCTGTGCATGAAAGGTTGTATTTGTTGTGTTTTGATTCTTCGATAGTGGGAGGCTCTGAATGGTTATTTGCATACCTTATGCTGTGTACGCAAAGTGCTGGATGAAAATATTACAGGATTCTTTTTATTTCATTCTGACCCTATCCTACATTATAAAGTGTGGTGCTTGTACAGTATGCTCATCCCACACATATTAGATGAAGATAAATAGATTACATTAATTGTACAGTATCGGTGCTAAATCCACTGATTAATGCCACTGTTTGCTGATTCAGACCTTGCCATGATTTATGAGCACTTTTACGGCTGATAATTTTCAGCATACACATTGTTCATTGTAAGTGTGTTTCTAAAAGTGAGTGAAGGAGCATTCAGCATTGGTTTAGCTAATCAGGCAAACGAATGCCATAAAACAAGCCAGAGGCAAAGTGGGGGTTAGGTGGGATGGAGGTGGGGGTGAGTCGGGGGCTGAGGGAGCAGCGCACAAACCCACCTCACCCATTTCCCATGCAACATTTCAGCAATTAAACATTGACTGATGTCCTGGATGATCAAGGTTATTGGGCCAAAGTGAACCCCATGAGCAGTATCACATCACATCTCTATATGGTTCCAGTCCCATTGGCCTCTATCTGTATAGAGTCTAGAGTGCACTAATGCACTCTCTACATTAAAAATGTCAACATTATTTTGCGCATGCTTGTGCTTTTCTGGTTATTAATGTCTTGTGGTCATGGAACAAGTATAGCTGTCATCTTTACTGTTTTTGATACAAAGCATGTTTAAATTTCATTTGTACAGTGAACATAACACCACTCTTCTGTCTTTTCTGTCCATATCACTGTTGATTCTTCAGTTTAACAGTGCTATAGGCTTGTGGGTGATGGATCAGAAGAGGTTAATATGAATGTGTAAATGGCTGACGCTGACAAATGACCTACTTTTGTGTTTTGGTAATATGACTCTTATAGAGTTGCAAAGAGCTGTTTCAAGAAAAGAAAACTTAGAGTGGTGAAAAATACCAAATTTCCTCAAAATCTAGCCTTTATTTACTTTAAATGCAGCAGATAACAGACATTTATTTAAAGCAAGCAGGGTTTTATTAGAGGTAGACTTTTATCTCTAATTACCCCGTTCAGTGAGTATAATTGATAATGTTGAAATACGAAGGCTTGTTTTAATCTTCTCCTGCTTTTCCTGTTAAAGTCATTGCATTTTGCTGCTAATTCTATAAGCGGCACCAACTCACATACCAGGGGTGATCCTAGGATAATACCGTCAGGGAGGCTCAGCCCCGAATCAGAACATTGTGCATACGTTGCCTTGTAATTAATATGTTAATAAAACAATAATACTTAATGAATTATCCATCCATCCATCCATCCATCCATCCATTTTCTGCTGCTCATCTGGATTTGGATTGCAGGGGCAGTAGTCTAAGCAGAGGTGCACAGAACTCCCTCTTCCCAGCCACCTCCTCTCGCTCTTCCAGGGGGATACCATGGTGTTTCCAAGCCAGGCGAGAAATATGAGCTCTCCAGCCTGTCCTGGGTCTGCCTTGGAAACTCTTCTCAGTGGGATATGCCCAAAAAACCTCACCTAGGTGGTGCTCGTGAGGAATCCTTGTAAGGTGCTTGACCTGCCTCAACTAGCTCCTTTTTATGTGGAGGAGCAGCGGTTCTACTCTGAGCCCCTCTCAGATGACCTCCTCACCCTGTCTCTAAGGTAGAGGAGGAAATTCATTTTGCTTGCTTCATGAGTGGTCTTTGTGCCCCTCTGTGAATTGCCACCTTACTGTGGGTTTGTGTGGCCCACTGATTTTAAGAGCTATGTTATCAGGGGCAATTTGGCCCTAGTAGGGTCTCCTATAGCAGATTGTTCCTGGTTGAGGGGTTAGATGAAGCGCGATTCAGAAAACAATTACATTGAGAATGAAATCAAGAGCCAATTCACCCTGCCCGGGACAGGGTTTTACTGGGCTCCCATACTAGAGCCAGGCCTAGAGGTGAGGCTCAAGGTCCTGGTGGCTGAGCCTTAGCCCATGGGGCCTGGCTGGGCACAGAGCGAAGGAGCAACATGGGTCCAACCTCTAGTTGGTCCACCAACCACAGGAGGGGCTGCAGGAGTTCGATGCTTTGTGATTTGGGCAGTGGTCAGCGGCAGAGGCCCTGGCGATTCAGTCCACGGTTACTTAATGAATTGCTTTTAGTTCCAGAAGGAGAAGTCATTTGGAGAATTTGAATGTGATTTATTAGTTACAGAATCTGAATAATAATTGTGAATTAGCACATGCTTCTTGAATTACACAGAATTGTTATTAAATAATTTTACAATCACACTCTGACTTAGCATTATGACAGAGAGGAATCCAGCAATGGTAGGTAGAAGAATAGGACCCCCCTTGAGTCTAGAAGCTGGTGGTGGGTATAGAGATGAAGCTGGAGATGATTTGGAAGAGGATCTGGGTGACCAGGATTAGGTGGAGATGGAGAGGAGGCAAGTCGCATGAACGACTCTGTAAGATAGATTTACGGAAGATCCTGAAGGGCATTGAGATTTAAAGCACAAGGAACAGAGGCTGATTGGCTGAAAAATGGTGGGAAAGAAAATGATTGGGTCAGAGTGGTGATGACAGAATAGGGTTTGACAGCACAGGAAACTGGCAGATGAAAGAAATAGACTGACAGCCCGGACACCTAGGAATGCAAGCAGATGAGTGAATACAGATCTTCCCTATTGAACTTACACCTAAGTTTCATTAAAATAAATAATGAAATATGCTGCTTGCAAATTTATTCACTGCTTTTCATCTCTTCAATTACGGTGCATTGCAGTGTTACTTTCAAAAGCAACTTAATTAGTTGGACGGTCTATTGTAGTGTCTAAAAATACTTCAGAATATATAATTACAGATTTCATTAAAATACACCTGTTTTAGGGTGGACCCTTTAGTTAGTTAATGAAACCAGATGCAGAGAATGGATCATGATGGCTAGACATCTCCACATTGATGTAAAGATCTGTTTGTAGCAAAGCATATATCGGGAGTGCACATTGTTTCAGTTTCTTAACCACATGGGGCAGTCCACCAAATCATCAAGCCATTAAAGTAATGTCACTCAGTACAGACAATGACAACTCAGGTTGAATCTCCATAGACCTGTGCAAGAACCAGACTGGTAAACTGGTAACTTATAAATTAAGGTTGGGTGTATGCAAGGATCTTTGTAGACATATTTATATTAGAAGTAGTATATTATGAAAACTACACATCATTGGTGGTCACAGCTTTCGGGTTAGCTTTTCTAAACGGCTTTGCTTTAAACTTAAAGGAACAAACACAGAATAGCTCATTATCACAAAACATGCACAACATTTTCACTAAAGTCATTAAGTCACCTAAAGTATCACCTAATGTAACTGTAATATAACCTAGTCTTTCACTGGACAGGGAACTTTCATTTCTTAATACTGCTTTTATCATGAAACATTTGCAGTCAGACCTAATACAAGAACAGCTGTACATGACTGTTTTTTTTCAGGCATGTATTTCAATACTAGATTTTTATTTGTTCATGCTAGCCTTGCTTTTAACTGTCTACAGTTTTGATTTGAGGAAAAATGGCACTTCAGAAACCAAAAGCTCCGTCTAATTCCAGCTTTAATAGGCTAAATTAGAAAACAACATGCGCATGGTCAGAAAAAGAACAATAGTGACATGCAGAAAGTAGATGTTGTTAGATCTTTGTGAATGTATTTTGAGGTCATGAAATGATCCGTTCCCCCATTCAGAAGCACGTTTTGGTGTTTTGTCTTCTGTCTGGACACAAACCAGGTCTCAAAGGAGAAAGGTAGGTTAATCAGACATGTTGCACCGAATTAGAGTTTTACAACATGTCACCACCACCTTCCTTGCTGTTTTTCTCAGCCTGCCATCTTCTATTCTGCAGCTCTTTGAGACCAAGTTGCTCAGCAGTAATAAGAGATAACTGCCGTGTAATAGACTTTTTTTGTCGTATTTGCTGGTGTCAAATCAGCGTGGGTTCCCTGTGACATGGCTATCGATTCCTGATTGGGTCTGCTTACTAGAGAGGTTAGAGAGATGAGGAGAAAGATAGAAGGCCAGCCCCAGGGCTAATGGGCCAGGAGGTGAAGGCTGAAGGGTAAAGCTAGGCCAGAACAGTTTTTCAACAACAGTTCCTTGAAGTTGCACTGTCCTTTAGGTAAATGACTCATTTCATTTACTAGAAATCTCTTCTTCTGTCCATCTGTCATTGCCTCACTTGTTAGCTGTCTGTTGTGCTTTATTGTGCTCTCACATGCTGTTTTATTTGCTCTTGGTTCCCCTCCCACCTGCAACCATCTTTCTCTCTACTAGCCTATCAGAGAGCAGGCCATAACTCAGGTCAGGTCTATAAAAGCATCAGAATAGCAGTGTGCAAGGCCCTTGCATTATAGGGTCAGCCTGGACTTCATTACCACAATTAGACTGGGGTGCTGGTGGCCGGCTTAATGGGTGACTGCTCAACCCATTTGCTACTGTGTGTTTCTTGCCACCAAATGATTGGAAACCACAAAATGCTGCAAGCTTCTATTAGACAGCCTGTTCTAAAACTCTCAGTTTGTGCTGCCATGTTCACTGCCAAAGACTAGCACCAAAGAATGATTGCAGTAGAGGACGCAAGAGCCAAATTGATATGTAACAGAATGTTGCTGCTGGAAAAGCTGAAAATTGCAGTCAGCGGGGTTTGTTCAGGGGTGGTGACGGTGGGGGTCTGGATTTGGTTTTCGAAACTTTTATAGACAATAGACAAAATAAATAAATAAATAAACGCAGCTAAGCCTAATCTAATACTATATGTGAAAGCCTGTCGGAGGAATCGGGGCTCAGGGGGGAATTTTGTGCATGTGAAAGGCCAATGGAGGATTAGAGTGAAAGGCCAGACAGGGAGAGAGGGAGCACAACATAATAAAGCCAGTGCAGCTGTTCAAAAGAGGACAAGAGGGAAAGACAAAACAGAAGGAAAGAATAGGAGGAAAAGCCTCAGACAGTGAAAGTGATACTGCAGGAAGACTAGAGACTGTGTTTTTTAGGAACTAAAGATTTATTCAGTGGCAAAAGAGCATAAGTGAAGAGAGTGGATTCAAGAGAGGAATGGACATTGGTGATCATTTCAAAAGGCCCAAGTGGAAGCACTTGTCGTGCTGTCCTTGTCGTTTTAATTTGGAATTGGGTGACATGTCTCATAGATGATGGAGAGTGAATGAGCAGGAAAGCACACAAAATATTGCCCCCCACCTGGGGGCTGAGATGTTTGTGAGGTTTTCTATACCTGGTCTGAGGTGTGTGAATGAGTAGGGAAAGTCAAAGGTTGACCTCCCTGCTGCTAGGTTCCATCATTAATTCACAGAGCAGTGAACCTGAGTGCTTTCAGTGCACCAGGTGTAGCTCTGAATGATGCCTGTTAAAAAAAGACCTCGTTTCCATTCTGGGGACTTAAAGCACTTAGGCTTGTTATGCCCTGGAGGGCAGTATGGTGCTGTATGGAGTACAGCAAGCAAATCAGTGTGTGAACCAGGCCACTTTGACTCACACTGTGTAAAACTGAACGGGAGTGTGTGTACACATTCTGAGTTGCCCTGGTCTTTCTTACTGACTAGCTTTGACTTTTAGGACTGGCTCTGTAGCTGATTTGTTGCATTCATCAGGCTGGTCTGGCAGGTCTGACTCAAAGAGCACCCGCTGCTGACCCCCCCCCCCAAAATAGTAGCATTAATATGCAGCAGCAGTATTTTCCCTATCCTCTTTAGTACCTAATCAGACTGTATTCAGATTTGCACAGCTGTAGTTCATGTATTATGCATCATTAATTGGTACTTCAGTAGCCATTAATAAAGAGTTGGCTGGCCTCTGAATAAGCGATGATGCAGGACGATGATGAGGTGTGTGAGAGACAGAGGGCACGGAACATAGCCTGTCATCTCCTACAATCTATGTCCTTCAAATGGTTATTTATTTCCTTATCATGTGCCATATTATGATGTCAATGAGGACAATGGCATCAAACATAGTTTGGGAGTGCCAACTTTCAGTTTAAAAAGTTTTTGAGGTTTGCAGGGGGGCCCTGAGTGCCCTCTGTTGAAAATTCTATTGAAATATTTGTTTGCACGGCTCAGTGGCATTTAATCTCCTGTTGTTCATCAGTTTCTGCTTGATTTATTTCTTCACCTTCGCCTATTTATTGAATTTAATTACACCTCAAATCCCAATGCAAACCTGCTGCTGTTAAGGGCTGAGGGAGGCGGGGATGGAAGGAGGAAAGGGGAGGAGGGTGGGGAGCGGTGTAGGGAATAAACCATGACTCAGACAAATCAAACAAATAACCTCCCCCTTCCAGAAACATATAATATGTGCCCTATTTTTATAAAGCAAGTTCACATGTAGACATACACTCTTATATGCACCTAGACACAAATTAGCTGTGGAGGTCGGTAAATCAGTCTGAAAATGGTCCAGTAAGACATATATTCTCTAAAATCCTGGCAAATAATCTGCAGTCTGTCTGTGGCCTCACTGACCACATGAAATATCGGTCAGTTAATTAGGCAGTAATTGTGCAATGTGCTCTCCTTTTTATGTGCCATGCATCGGGCCATAAAGAGGCCAGTGTGGGGATGACTGGTAAGAGGGGGCACTGGGGTTTGTGCTATAGCATCATCCTACACTAAGACCAGAGGTCAAATACTTTTCTTTTTTCTAGGGGAGTAGAAAGAGCCCAACCCTCAGTTGTATTTCTTGGAAAGGTCTTATGGACGAGGTAGTCACCTTAACCGACAGTGTGTCTTTGACTTTTACTGCTGTATAAATCCAAAGTAATGAGTCCGTTTTTTTTGTTTGATACTGTCAACATTTTGTTTCTTTTATAATATCAAATTTGCATGCCGTAAAATAAATTTGTACTTCAAGAAAGATTCAAGGTTTCCTTTTTTGTGATCTGTTTGAACTGATATAATAGTAGACATTAAATGAAAAAGTTTTACTTATAAAAAAAATCTCTGTAATACCTGTGTGATAACAACAGCAGACAGTGAACTGAAAATTGGGATATCATGTAGAGCAGATCATGTTCACCTCTAAACCCTCACGCTGCATGACTTTGGGCTTGCAGAAGCACAAAACTACCAGACAAGATTCTTTGTACATATTTGCTGAATACAGCAGAGAGCAAGGCTGAGATGATACAGCAGAGACTATGAAGCAGACTGCTGGATTAATTGTGTTCACTCCACTCTTGATTGAATGAGTATAGACAAGGTCATCAAGTTCACATACTGTATTAGAAAAGGGACATGCATTATGCTTTCCATCTCAGGAATGTAAAAGGCTGTTTCAATGATTTGTGTATGCATGTGTATGTGTGGTTGCTGAAGTTAACAGAAGTTGATGTAGATAGAACATGCATGCTATGCTCATGTGACATCTCACTTTGTGGTTTTTTTTTATGTGTGATTCTCTGCTTATGTGCTTATGTATCCCGAGGTTAGTGTTATGTGCTGTATCTGTGAGTGTGTTTTGTATATGTGTGTATCTAAGCCACAGGACTGTGTGTGTGAATGTGTGAGTCAGTGCTGTGTGCTGTCATGCTGCAGGGCCAGCAGCACACAGCAGCAAGACAGAGATGTGACAGTGATGGCTCCTTAGCCCCGGGCCACAGCTGGGAGGCCTGAGACACACCCACACTACTGACCTTCACTGTCACCACTGCAAGAAAGACACACATTCACAGACACATACACACCACAGAGCCATGCACTAACATGGGTCCATATTCTCACAGCCATAGTAGAGAACAGTATGTGGCCATAATTACATGTGGTGAACACATGGGCATACACCACATGCATGCACGAAGACCTCATGCAAATACATTCAACTCGTTTTCCACCTACACTCTCTGCTTTTTCTGCTGTTTTCCCCTTCACTCAGTGAGTCAGAGCTTATCAGGCAGGGCACAATGATTCACCACAGTGTGAGTAAGCTGCTTTTGCATCCAGTTCTGTCTCTCAGACCAACTCCATATATTCATAGTTCATTATCATCCATACTCAACCCCCCTTACACCAACCATTTCATCTCACTGTCTTTCTTCTGGTGGGGCTCATTCCCTTTTGGTTTCCTGAGCTTTGGCTGTGGTCATCACACTTTTGACAAGATTTTTCCTTCCCTATAGTTGTTCTTATATTTTATACTTTAAAAAGGCACCTGCATCATTAATGATTGTAACGGTGATGATGATGATGATGATGATTGATGATAAAATTATATATCTGGCTTAAGGATGCTGTGCTTAGGTCTACGCAAGGTTATAATGACTCTCCTTGGCCTCCTGACTTCTCTATTAATATTTATGCCTGGGGTGGTGAGCCTACAGGACATCATGTTCTGTGCTTGGTTTCTCTGTCAGATCAGTTGTCAGACTGAAGCATGATGTGCATAAGTATGCATCAGGCAGATGGGGAAAATTATAAATTTAACTCACACAGTTATAGCCATGCACTTCTGAACCTACAAGAATCTCAAAAGTCTCATAGTTTCTGTCTATGTTATGGCAAACCTGTTTTCATATTGCTAATGACACCCATCATGTACAATTATATCATCACATGTATTCCCCATATGTATTGTGTGAACCTACATAACTGAAAAAGAGATCAGAGAGAGTGGCATTCATACTGGGAAACGGTACATGTAAAATTGGTCATAATGTGATTTACATTCTAAGTCAGTCAATATACTTCATACTGTACTAAGCTACACCTCAATCAATAGCTCAGCCTATATTTTATTGGAGCATTTCATAGTCCAGTCTAAAATTTTGCACACTTATTCAGTGTCCCCCGTAGTGTAGTGGTTTACACATTTACTTCACAAGCAAAAGGTCCCTGGTTTAATTCCAGGTGGGGACACAAGCCTCTCACACCATCGAGGGTAGCGTCAGGAAGGGCATCTGGTGTAAAACCTCTGCCAAATTACCAATGCAGATTAATCCGCTGTGGCGACCCCTTGGGGAGAATACAAGGGAACGGTGGAAGATGCATTTTATATTCAGTATATATGAGACAGCAGTATTTAAAAATTCCCTGTTATACTGCCCATTCTCTACAGCAGTGAATCCTTTTTTTGGCTTTGCTGTTAATGTGTTGTGGTCGTGTCACAGTATACTAAGAAGCATGCTAACAAGTACTTTTTTATGGTTAGTTAGTCTGTTATGCACTGCAGGGAAATATCTTTGATGGTACACAGAAGAACAGAGGAGGATCAGCGATAATAGGGCACAGGAGAGGAGAACAGGTTTTAATGGGGCAGAAAGAAGAAGATTTGTTTGTTTGTGTATCTTAACCACAACAGTGGCTTTAGTCTTCCTGTATTCACCTTGATCCATCACAGCAAAACTAAATACACAAACCTGGGAGACAGGTGTATTTTTTTCTGTTTTTTTCTGTGTGTTTGCAGAGGCTGTGTATTGAGTACATGTACAGTAGCATGCTGTGACAAAAGAGAGCTTTTAGAGTGACCTTTAAGACTTTGCTTTTCTTAAATATTAAAACCTATGGGAAATAATAGCACACTTCAATGCAAATCAGTGTATATTGTTCATGGATATTAAATAAAATAATAGTTTTGATTGCAGTTCATGTTAGTGGTAGCACAATAGGATCCTTGAAACAGAGTGAGCTGCATTCATTACACTAGTTAATCGATGGATTTTTCTTATTCTTTGGAAAATAAAGGATTGCTGGTGCACTAGAGATAAAGATTTTCCACTAAGTGTTTTTTGCAAAGCTAAACCAGACAAAAAAAAAAAAACTATGCTTCAAACATGTTAAATTGTATGTATCACTATTACTATACCTCTGTGTGTGGTACATATGGTCCACACATTTGTTTGTTTTTCAAGTCAATGTATGCTGTATGGACAAAAGTATTGGGTCACGCCCCTTTACCATTGAATTCAGGTGTTTCATTCAGTACCATTGCCATAGGTTTTTTTTTATTGTCTTTTTCAAAATTTTTTACAAACAAATAACATTTACACATTACACACACATACTGCATACCCTTGAATCATCTTTCAATTCAAATAAACATAATGAAGTTGGACTAATTAACAAAGTAAGGAGGAAAATAAAATTCAAAATAAATAAAAAATAAAAATTTAATTAATTAGTTAAAAAAGAAAGGAAAAGGGGGGCTACATTTTACAGCATTTGCAAATCATTTCAGAAAAATCTAGCACTTTCATTTGTCATGATATTCATATACGGTTCCCAGAGTTTGACAAAATCTTTTCGTTTGCCCTGGCAATGTATGTTAATCTTTCCAGTCCAATACATTCAGAAAGTTCCTTCATCCACATCTTCATTGTAGGAGCGTCCATACTCTTCCAGCATAGTGCAATAGCTCTCCTAGCTTGTAGAAGTCCAAGTCCAAAACTGCACACTGTTTATGGGTTTGTAGAAAGTTCTCTGAGTATATTCCAAGCACACATAGTTTAGCATTTAAAGGGACTTGGCATTGAACATTTCCGATAGACATTGTATAACATCTTTCCAGAAGTTTGGCTCTTTGCACATTCCCACAAGCAATGAAACAAAGTTCCTTTCTCAGTCAAACATTTGGTACATACATCTGGAATATTAGCAGA
>VUQH01083920.1:0-16890 GCA_015106775.1 Etroplus canarensis
GAAAAGGCTGTCCTGAAAATATGTCCTGAAATCTTCATCATGTAATTAAGTGGTAAATTCAAAAGCTTGAGTAAATTGATATTTATTTTAGCCTATTGTAATGTTGAGAAAATTTAGATTGATTTATGTTTTTCAATAAATCAGCATATTTGCTTAGGTAACCGTGAGTATGATTTTTTTAAAATAATATTTGATAATGTAATACGCAAAAAACACTCGGCAGGATTCCACAGACTTTCCACCAGGATCACTGCAGAAAACTATGAAAAATTCCACAGATTCCATTTGGGCCTGGTAATGAAACATACACACTGGAGGGGAAAAATGATATGCCCTCCGCTTACTGTTTTATGTGCATTTTTATTAGTAAATAAAATACTTAATATTTAAACTTGAAAGCCAAGTTACCCATCAGAAAGCATAAAGCTCATCTATATGGCACACTTTCTCTCTAAAAGGCTAAAATCCAGTCTTGCCACATTAAATTATGACAGAAATGACTGAAACAATGAGCATCAATTTGCATCAAATCTCGTAGATGTAATTTTTACAGAAGATTCAATAACATCAGTATTCAGTGACTCAGTCTTAAAAGGCTGTTATTCTGATTTAAGTTTTTGAGGCAGAAGGAAAGAATTTAAAATTTAAATGTTTTAATCCAATTATTTAATTAATCAATAGAATAATAGATTAACAAAACACACGATATTTGCAGCCCCAGTAGGACAAATGTGTGAATTCTTTAATCAAACACTTCCAATTTTAGTCACTAATCAAGCAACTATGTGCCTGATTTTAGCTTGGCAGCTGTCTCTGAAGATTTACTGCTTTTTATTTGTTCCTTTGGGGAATCCTTAAAGGAATTTGTTAATAATTAGGGACTAGCTTAACAAGAAACTACACACACGCTGAGGATGTCTATAATAATGTAGTGAGAAGCAACAGATTTCTAAAATACAGGAATCTGAATGCATCACCTTTTAACACTGCATCTGTGTTTGAACCCCAGACTGCAGTGGGTATATGAATAGCAGCAAGCGGCAGGTTGGCGCAGCATGTCTTGTTCCTGAGTGATGCCAGCCTCCTCTGGCCCTCCTCCATCACCCACTGATGTCCAATCTGCTTCTCTCATCCATAGCCCATAAAACGCCTGACGCCGATTAGCACTTGTCATCATTAGCCATGGCTGACATCGATAAGTGACTCGCCTGAGTTATGTGTAGGTCATTCTGTGCCTCAGTTTGAGACGGGGGTCTGTTTCGGTCCAGCTTGTCATGTATAGTTCAGCTCGTAGCTTTGTAAGACTTTTTGATGCAGTTCAGTATTTAATGTTTTATATGCACTACATGAAATCAGATGCCATAGAATGGGCCCTTGTGATATAGTAAATGAGACTTCTCGCTATAAATATTTGAAAGTTCATGCTCAGTTGGGCCTTTGTGCCACACACACCCGCACACACACATTAAACGTTCGGTGAGTCCCTGAGGCTTCTGAAAAGTGAATCTTCATAATCACATCAAGGGGGAGGGGGTTAGAGGAGGGCTGTGGGAGGGCCACTGACTTCTTTGACTTCTCAGGGAAAGTGACATTAGCCAAGTTGATTGCGTAACCGCTGAGGCATTCAGTCCGATGGCATGGCACTTCTGGCCAGAGGGGCCATTTTACATTTTGGTGGAATAAGACTCAAAGTAATAGCGTTGACTCCACTCCACTGAACCAGCAGACGGCAGCTTAGCACAGGTGATCCTGTTTCTGAATAGTCGACGTTAAGAGTTTTCACGCTGCGTAGGAGGTCACTGAACTATCTGCCATCAGGCTTTAAATCGTGTCACTGCACCCTTAAGGCAGGTGCCTTTAAATGAACTCCTTTAGTGCTTTGCTGTTAATTGCATTCGCCTCATTATCCCAAATAGTCCTCAAGGAATGCAGCTTTCTTTCATCATATTGTGTGATGAAACACTCCAAATGACACGACTGCCTGAAGACAAATAAGGGGTCCTAAACTTCGGCTTGCTCGTTATTTTAGTTCTTGCCGTATCCTTTTGGAAGTGTCAGTGTCAAAGCATGGATGGAAACTGGCAACAAGCTGATTGTAACAGTTTGTGTGTTTTGCTCTACATCTGTGTGTGTTTTGTACAAGAGCATCATCTCTCATGTGTGCCCCATCTGTGCAGGCATTTCTGTAGAGTTTATTTTGACATGGGTAAGTGTGTTTGGTGTGTGTCTTGGGACTCGCATCCCTCTCCAAGCTGGCAGCTTTAGCTCAGATTGACCGCAGAAAAAGAGAGATTTAAAGGGAATGAACATGCCACAGATCAGTGGGATAAAAGTATTGATCATGCAGCAGCGTGCCGAGAACAGGATTTGGGAGCCGCGCGGTCCATCAAGCTCAGTTACGCCGGGACAGATGCCGACCCCGTGGCCTTCATAATGCTGCAAAATCAGCCAAGGGTTTCTCACAAACAGAAGATTTGGGTCAGTTATGTACCGTGGGAAAAATAACCCAGTGTGTCCTTTTAATCAGCAACAATTGTTGAAAATGTTTGCCTTGTTGCAGTTCTTCTCGGTTGCTTTCAGAATTCACCTGATCATGGTGAAATGTCCACTATTTAGAGATTTTTAATTTCATGTCATTCTCTGATGGGTAGTCTCACACCCCAAAGCTAGGCATTTGCTCAATGCACGCTCAATGGTTAAGCCAATTGTTATAATCCGTCATGCATATTTTCTCTACATTTCTATTAGACTTTTGTAAACGTGTCCTGATGTGCCCATGTCACTGGGACACAGAAAACGAAAAAGACAAAAATGAAAGATGTCTTATCCAACCTCTGCAGGCATCTGCTATGATGTGTTTTATCCTTTGTGTGAGTAAAACTCTTTTCTCTGTCTCCTCTCTGTACCGCAATGACATGCCCTGTCAACAAATTACAATACAGTGAAGGCGTAAATTAGAATCCTTCCCAGTCTCTTACAGTCACTCTACCACACACAGCAGTCATAGAGAAAGCATCATTTTCATCATACCTTAGCAATGGTTTACACCAGGAAATACTGAAATCCAGCACCATTATACTGACAACATGGCAAAGTTGTTGAGATTTGTCATTCTGATGGCACTGACTTGTTCATCAACACAAATGGTTTCTTTTGAGGTTTAAACAAAGCATTTTGTGCAAGTTACAAGTTTTGCGGGTAATTCATTTGCAAACTTAATGGATGATTTGAGAAATGTTCCAAAGCGACAGAGAAAAACCGCAACATGTTGTTTGTAAGACGAATAAACGATGGGGAAAAAATGAGGAGAAAATTAAAAGAAAATTAAAGTAAAACAAAAAAAAAAAAACAATGGGTATTTTCAAGCAGTTCCTTTGCACAGAATATTCATGCAGAAGGCAAATCATTGCATGCAGCCGTGCATGTGCTCTTACACTGCCAGCTAATCTGTGAAATTATTATTTCTTTAATTGACAAATCTGAAAACGCAAATACTCCATTTTATGATAAATTAATCAAATTTAATTAATTTCATTGAGTCATTTTCCAGCTTCTCTTCATATCTACATTGTTATATTGATTATCATCAGATTTAGGATTGTGAAAGCTTGTAATTTGATACCATTTTTTCAGTCAACCTAGTTTCCTACACAGTCTGCACAGTCGCAAACAGCATATGCTTTTAATTCTGCTTTTAGTCATTTTATATGCATAAGCACAGTGGTTGACTTCTAGCAAAATTTATATGACCTACACCCCTGTGCCTGAACAGGTAAACTCTGAAAGGACTGAAGCTGCTGCTGCTGCTGCTACATAGACAAGTTGTGATGTCTGTTTGAGCTTGAGGAATTTCTCATGATTGTTTTATAGTCAAAATTATTAAAATAATTTACTTAGAACATTATCAGAAGATGACAATAGTTGCAACATATATGTGTTTGTAACATTGTGCCAATGTAAATAATCTGGCCTGCTGGCGTCTTTACAATCAGGCTGATCAGCCAACTGTTCGTGATTCTTTCTTGTTGTGGTGATGTAGCTGTGTTCCCAGATTTAAGAAGTAAGAGCAGTCCAAGACTGTATACCTCCGCCAAGGCTGAACAATCCTCAAATTTCAGTTTTTTCCTAAAGTTGAATATTTCTGATTTTATTTATAGAAACTTAAAGAAAGCTAACTTTTTACACCTGATATCTGCAAATTTGTATTATTTCTTTATTGAGTGCATTTTTGTTAGATATGATGCATGATGCATAATGCCAAATTAAAAGAACCAAAGCCAAACCAAACCAAAAAATTATAACTTCCTTTGTGTTGGTGGTTAATATGGTCTTAAAAAATACAGAGAAAAACATGTTTTATGGCCTTGTTTGTGGCTCATTAATATTGGGGTGTTTGATACTCTTGTTTGCTTTTTTGAAGAAGTTCAGAGGAACATTTTATCCCTCTACTCAAAGCGGAAGAACGGAAATCTCCCAAGCTGAAGTTACGAGTTTGTGTGTTGATATGGCTGGAGTCTGCTGTCATTGAACAGATGGGGCTTCTTTTTCATTTCCACCAGAGGAGACACAGCCATCCATCCATCCCCCTCCCATTCCTTTTTCCTTCACTTTCCCACACCTTTCTCCACTCTTTTTTTCTCTCTCTCTCTTTTGTGGGAATTTACCCATAATGCACTCTGAGGAAATTGCCCTACAATGAATACAACGCTTCTAAATTTGAATGCAGCCGCAGGCAGGGGCCAGATCGGCCGCTGAAATATTCACAAAGCTTTATTAACGCTGTTATTCCTGGCAGATGCACTGTGCGCACTAACAGTTGGCGATAATCATGCTGTGCCACTGGGTTGTACAGTTTATAGCCAATCATTAACTATCAGGACAGTGGGATGTAATCTCTCGCGCGCGCCTCTACTCTAGTTTATATTTAAATCTGATTTATAGGCACACCGGCAAGAAAATCGATGCAGCCAGAGAAATATAGTCCATAAATTCAGGCAATATTATCTAGAGATTAGCAGCTGCTGCTACCGAATGAGAGAACAATGATATATTTGCCTCAATTATTTTGCCCATCATGCCATATCCCTTTAGATGCCTGTTATTAAAATCAAATGCTACAAATTCAAACCTTATGACAATGGAGTTTTTAAGACAATGTGTATTTGAGGGATTATTTAATGGTGAACACTCTTTATTTCGAGTCGTGGGTGTCAGGTGATTGACAGGAAGCGGAGCCTAATCACAAAAGATGTCATCAATCTATGACAGCTTCTGTCTGCAACCACGTCTACTGTGTGCCAGGCCTTATTTATCCAGTCAAAGAGCCTCAAATGCTCTCTTGTCCGATAAGAAGGCTTGGGTTTGAATGTGATTTTGAAAAAGTGAAGGTTTTGTACCGAATTCTAAACAACAGCCTTGTTCAGAAAACCAGAATAAATATAAAAATACTAACACCATTGGACACCACTGCTGTTAATTATTTAAGCTACTATTTTTTTTTAAATCTTGAAGATATAAACATAAAAAGGATCAAGTAGGATTTAAAAACAAAACTGATATAATCAATATTGCATAAAAGATATAGGTATCCTAGGATCGAGCAGTTCCTCTGAACTCCGCTGAAGTGTCTTTGAGCTCATTGCTTTGTTGTAACAGCCCCTCTCAGTGCCATTTCCAGCAGCTGCAGACAGCTGTTCGCTTAGTTTGATGTTCAACTCTGCCCAAACAATGAAGTTACCAAGTAGATGGTAAACATTATATCGTTTGCCATGAGATCCAGAGCCAAATATTTCTGGACAGTTGATGGAGACCAAAAACAGAGCAAAAAGAAGTTCATTTAGGAGTTTAATGTGCAAGGAGGCATGTGCTGCATTTGTAAATACTCAGCTGACTGCTAACATTTTAGCATAAGAAGCTCAAGGGCTAGTTCAGAGTTTTGTACTTGTTTGTGGGCAGTGTATTGGCAGCAATAGATGGCTGTTGGCAGTTTTGAGTGTATGCTACATTTAAAATATTTGGACTGCTTTACCTTGACGTCAGACTGACAAATGTAGCATATGTTAAAATAAATTTCTAAACTGGGGGCTTGCCGACAACCGTCCGTTGTCATGCATAGATGTGACTGTGGTACCTGCACACAAAAATATTTGAAATAACTCTTTAAAAATAAAAATATATCATTACTGTGTACAGCTTGTTACCTCTTCCTTTAAGTGGGCAGGGAGAGAAATTCAAGTGCGACCACACCCTGTTGAACTTGTGGTAGATGGAGTTACTGCACCACTTAATGAACAGATATAAAGACCAACAGTGGAGGTGTCTGTGGTTGGGATCAGTGAGGATAATCATGAGGAGCTAGAGACAGCAAGTACTTTTCTAGTGGCTTTAACGCTGACCAAAAAAAGAAGTCAGGAAACTTAAATATCTACAGTCTGTATGAGTTTGTGTTGTATAGAGAGCACTGTGCAAAAGTCTTGATCCACCCCTCGTTTCTTTATATTTTGTTTCCAAGGAGCCAGACTTGCTTGCAATTTTTTGAAGTGATCTTGAGCATAGTTCTCCAGGATTTCCAAAGGTCTTTCAAAGTTTTTGTTTTTGGCTGCTTTTTCACTTATTTTCAGTCCTTCCAGTCCTTGTACCTGACCACAAAAGTGTTTTTTGTTTGTTGAGCTACTTAACACTGACTTATGAATCATTCAAGCATTAAAAATTCACCTAACACAAGGGATGAACCAGTGTTGTGTTTCCACACAACAGAGAACATAGCAAATAACGTATTTTAAATTGTATCTTTATGCACATTGTCACTAGCAGCTGACTACAAACACAATCCGTTGCCATTTCTTTTGTTGAATATACAAAAATGCCAAAGATAACACAGCCTGACAGCCACAAGCAGTGTTTTGCACCAGCAAAGTGATTCCCAAAGACCTATTGGCTGAAAACTTGTCATTTCAGCATGGTGTGCAGGAAACTGGACAAGTGGAGGACAAAAGAAGAAGTGTCAGGCCTGCTGCTCATCTACAGCAGATGAACAGTATCTGAAAGCCATGTCCTTAAAAAAATTGGGGGAAAAATACAGCAGATACCTGATGCAGGACCTGAGAGATGCATCTGGCCCTTCAGTTGATCCATCTGCTGTTCACTGAAGCCTCTTCAGAAATGGTCTTAATGGAAGGGCGGTGTCAAGAAGCCACTGAAAAGGAAACAGGGAGAAAAGGCTGAGGTATGCCACATTATACAAGAACTGGACTGAAAATCTGTAGCAACAGGTCTTGCACATATCTCAAATTTATTGAAGCAGTGTGGGACCCTCTTGACAGAGAATAGAACAAAAGGCAGACAAGATCCAAGGAAGATCTTCTGAATGTCCACAAATAAGCCTGAAGGACTATTTTTGAAGATTACTTAAAGAAATTACAAGAAAGTTTAGGCTGTGTTGAAGAATAAAAGTTGCCGTACCAAATATTCAATTTCAAGCTCGTTAGAATTGTACAAACTCTGTTTTTTGCTTTATGTACTATATTTCCATTTATGTTTGCTCATGTTACAATAAATTGTTGCATCAATTTTCCAAGCAAAATATAAACAAAATGAAGGGTGACTCAAGACTTTTGAACAGTACTGTGTGAGAGTGTACTGCTCTTTCATGTCCAATCCTACAATTTCTGTTTGACCCAATTCCCAAAGCTGGAGTAAAACAGATATTGCCTTCCTTCAGTTTTCCTTATCTTATTACTTTAGTTGTTTTTACATCCTGCAGCTTGTTATTATTTTTGGTTTGACTTCCATTTAGCACCAATCATTGGGTTTTGAGTCAGGCTACATCACTGTGTGTACGTGTGAGAAGAGTGAAGCGGCTGCTAAGGACTACGCTGCTGCTGAACTGGGTCGTGGGTAACACGTTGCCATGGCAACTGCCATTTGCCGGCCCTGGGGCCAAGAACTGCTTTTCACTTACTCTCACTATGTTCTTCTTCACTTGCTTTGCTTCTTTCTTCACCTTCTCTCTTTTTTTACTCATCCCTTTGTTCCTCTGCTGGCTTTTATTCATCTTTTGCTCGCTCTTCCTCTCCATTCACCCTCGCGCTTGCTTTTTCTCTCTGAAACTCCTGACTTGTGCTGCCTTTACTTCTTTTATTCTGTGACTCTGTCTTTACTTCACTCTGAAGACAACAAAAAAAACAGGTGTCCATTATCATCCTTTCCCCTAACTGTGACTCACAGCCACAAATTAAGCAGGGGGACATTTTCTAGCTTTGTCCTGCAGGCCACAGCAGCTCACTTGTAAGGAGAACAAGCTTTAACACCAGGGGGATGTTAATCCCTAATTGCAGCTTTTGACTGTCAAATTATTTGCCACTCTGTTGTTTGACAAAATAAACAGAAAGTCCCGAGTCTTTTGTTCTAACTTATTGGCAAGGCGCTGTCACAGCCAGACCGTGAAATGTTCCCACAAACTGATGCATCGACCTTGGTGTGAGATTGTTGAGATGATGTATGATGCAGCATCGCAGCAGGAGCGTAACATATTGTCTCAGCGATTAACTCCAGCTGGCTCGCTGTAAGCACTGCATGGGCATGCAGTCATATTTCAATAGGAGAGCAGAGAAGAAGAAAAGCAGGGTGAAGGCAGAGATAGAGGTAGTGAGATGCAGCGAGCTATAAAAGGAGAGAGATGGCCCAGCCTCGGTGTTTCACCTAAATTCTACTCTAATGAATAGCCCATTGATTTCCATTAGGGCTGGCTAGAGCTGACCACTCTGGCCTGTCTGTTTCCCATTAGCGCCCTTTTAAACTGAGGCTGACAAACAGCCATAGCCAGAGGCAGACTGAGTGAGGTGGCCTGTTCAGTGTTTAAAAGAAACCTATGAGTTCATCCATGAAGTTGCAGATATCCAAGGAAAAGCCAGAGTTATCAGAATTATTATAAGCCTTATTTTAAGCCATCATGAATTTGCCTTAAAGGAACAATGTCACCTCGGTGACATCAGTGAATAGACAGCGATAATATCACCTGGAAGTTCAAGATTTGCATTTGAAAGAGCAAGATTATCACATCTCTTTTGGTTTTATTCTCTTCTCTTATTAAAAAGACTGAAACACTAACACAGTGAATTACCTGTTGACACAGTTTTATAGCAGGATGGAGTGTCAGTGCAGAACAGCTTTTAACCCTCTTGGTCGTCATTGTATCGACCACTGAGTCCATTGCAGGCCCCCTGAGGCCTGGCCTGCTTCTGGGCTCAGGACTTTAGAGCCATCAAGCCTTATCTGCTGCACTTCTCCATCAACCCGTTTCCTTCATTAACATTAATAGGATTTGGATCTATTACGCAACAAGCCTCTGCTGCGTTACGCAACGCAGATTCTTCATCAACAGCAGCACACTTTGGAGGGGAGCAGATGCATCTTAGATTTATGGCTTAGTTTTTAATATTCACTCAGATGTGGAGCCTCAACTTTTAAAAAGGGAAATCAGCAGAGTTAGCATTTCTTTCTAAATCACTAAAAATATTCTTCACTGTATCATGGAAGCTGGACCACAAGTTTCTGAAGTTTTCTGTAAAGTCAAGTAACAGATACAGTAAAACGAATTGTACAAAATGTGTGCTGTTGAAAAGTTAGTTAAATTTCTACACTGTTCTTGCAACTTGTTTTGTACATCTTATATGATTCAGTTCTGCAGACGAAATCAATATCATCATGTTTAGCAGGTACACATATTAGCATTAAAGTTTAGTGTGTTGGAATTCCAACATTTGTTAATTAGCACTACACATAAAATAAAACTAATACTAATGAAAACACGCTAACCTTTGTGTTACTGGTAGTGTCACATCAGAAATGTGATTTGTTCTACACATGCCAAAATATGTCCTTTCACATGAAGAAACCTTGGCATATACAATGCACAGCTGCTGTATATCACATTTCTCCCACAAGTGGTTTAAAAAAAACTTACATTTGTTTTGCGAAGTAAAGGTAAAAACAAGCTATTCATTAAAATCTAAAAAAAAAAAAAATAATAATAATTTTTATTCATTGTTTATTAATTTCATGAGCAAGGACCCCAACCCTAAATGTGAAAAACGCATTTATTGATAACAATGCAGCGAGTTAGGCCCGAGGCTGCAGTTTGTGTAGGCCTCATTGCGGCTCAACAGTGGCTCCCGGGTTGGCAGAGAGAAGTTGGAAACCAGAGAATAACGGGGGGAGAGGATGGGGCACGAAAACGAGAATAAACAAGCGTATTAGGGCAGGTAGTCTTTTACTGATGTTCGTCTGGAAAGGGGAGTGTTTGTGGGAGTGGTCCGACTCCCGAAATTGAGATAAATTATCTTCACTTAGTGAGACTGTAAAAGTCACACTCAGCATATATTTATCAGTACTTATGTCTAAAGATATATACCAATTTACAACAAAATATCGCTCTATTTCCTTTATAAATTTCTGCTTTTAATAAAAACGCAAATATACACAAAGATAGAAGAGAGTGTACTGCAATAGAAGAAATCAACTTTACCAGCTAAATAAAAGAAGACCTTTTTGTTAAAACAAGTAAAAATATAAAGTGTACATTTCTTCACAACACGGATACTGAAGTGAACATTTTAAACAAATGTTATGTTTCAGTCTTTTTAATCCAAGACCAGCAAGAAAGGTTTTAAACTGTGATGATGATGATGATGCACACATTCTTAACATATTGCATCTTCAGCTGCTCCTTTGTATTCTCCCCAAGGGAGTCACCACAGTGGATTGATCCACATCGGTGACTTGGCAGAGGTTTTACATCGGATGCCCCTCCTGATGCAACCCAACTGGAATCTAAACCAGGGACCTTTCACTTGTCACGGAAGTGTGTAATCCACTACACTACAGAGACACACATAGAAAAAAGTTCAGGTTCCTCGTGTGAATAGGGTAATGACACTTTGCTTTAAGATAAGACAAGATAAGATAAGATAGTCCTTTATTAGTGTTACAGCAGGAAAATTTCAAGTGTTGCAGCAACAAAGAGACACGAACATGAAAAATCACAGCTAAGTAGAGAAAAGATAATAGTAAGAAGAAGATATGAGAAGATAAGAAGATAATAATAAAAAGCGCGATATCAAGATGATAATAGAAAATTGAATAATATTACAGGTAGAAAACTGTATGGTAGGGGTATGGTTTACATTATTTACATTTACATAATACTTATTATTTACATAAGGCTGCGTTGCTGTTTCACAGTATGACCATGATTATGTTTGATGTCTGAGTTCTGGTGAAAGCAGTGTTGGTTATACAGTCTGATCACAGCAGGACAGAAGGACCTGCAGTATCACTTCTAACTGTGGGCGTAGCAGCCTGTCACTGAAAGAGCTGTGCAGTCAGGTCACTGTGTCATGCATTGGGCAGTAAGTGTGTATAATTATAAGTATATAAGTATTATAAGCTCTTAACACCAATGCTCATGTCAGCAGCCTACAGTAACCCACTAGTGCTTAGCAGGTATACATTTGATATATTTTCCATAGTAGTGTAGAGAGTTAGAATTAGGGCCTGGTATCGTCACTGATTTCCAGAATCGATTCAATATCGATTCAGTAAGGGATATTACAATTATAGCAAAAATATTCCTCAAATATGAAAGAGTTTCTCAGAGCATTAATGCTGTAAATTGTGCAACCTAATAAATAAGCTGGTAAATATTGAATATTGAATTTCACATTAGGAACTGACCCCAAAGCAGTTACACTAATTAACTTTTTATTTAAAGTACTGACAAGTGCTTCTCAGTGTATTATTGTCATCTTTAAATCAGACATTTAGTGCAAATAGGACAGACTTTTTATAACATCAGTTGTACCATTCTGCAATCCACTGGTTTGGATACACACTATATAAATGCGGTGTACATGAGTATACTGACAAAAGGATTCAAAATGATAGAAGCAACAGCTGGAACTTTCAGGCCTGCTTGTGAGGCTAAGTTGAGTTTACAAGCAAAACAGCCAATTTGCAACCGGTCCATAATTTCCACAGGATGTGCCATATTCATGACATCATCAGTTACAATGACTGTATCTTTTTAAGTTCCAATTCTTGTATTACCTCAGACAATGTTTCAGACAGATTACACACAGTGAGACTGGCTTCAGTTGTCCTAGTCTATAAAACATGAGGGGGGTATGCGGAGAGGCGGATGCAAGCTTCACCCCAAATGCCTTCTCCACTGCAGTTAGCTTCAGGTCTGAGGTTTTTGCAGGCATATCCAGGTGACGCTTGCACAATATTTCACCTCCACATCTTGCATATGGCTTTGCTTTGGTCCAGCTGTTCGCTGTTTACACAGTTTTTTTAATCCAGAATAGTGCCAACCACCAGCCTCTAGGCTCACAGTGGCTTCAATGCCATAGTCCTACTGATTCAAATGTGGCCAGTTCACTACTCTCTTACATGATTACCTCTTGGTGACCTCTTGCAAGTTTTATATATGGGAAAAGGCATTTATATGATTTCAGCATTTCATGTTAGAATGGTAATCTGTCAGTAGCAGTCTGAGACTGCATACCTTGACCAAGGCTGAAGTGCCCTGTCACTCAATGTTGAAGAACTTTTTTTTTTTAAATCCTAGATCCAGGTCTGGATCGACTCCAAAAGTTAATCACATCTAAGTCAGGTCAAATCCCACCACTGGTAAAATATCTGTGCCAGCACATCTGTTGCTTTTTGTGTAATCCTGCCAATAAACAAGCAATCAAACAAACCAAACCAAAAACATAACCTCCTTGGGCAGAAGTAATGATACATTAATGTTCTGCAGGTTTAAATTTTAACATTTACCAGCACAGCTTAGTGTGTTAGGAGGCCAGTGTTTGGCTATTATTACTAAACCTAAAGTCACACTAAAAAAGCTAAAACGCTAAAGAAATGTTGTTAGTTTTGAATGTATTTGGTTTTAAAGTGAAAATTGGTGCTACCTGGCACTAAGTCAGTGGTTTCTGAGTTAGCGTGCCCAACTTCAGAAGCTGAAAAAAGTTGATATCCCACACCACATAGAAATGCACATCCCACCCCAGAATTTTATCAACCACTAACAATAAAAAAGGATCCACTTCGAATTTTACTGAAATAAAAGTGCAAACTATTAGTCGAATAGCGTCAGCAAACATTTGCTTGTATCATTTTCCATGTTAAAATCATATCTAATCCCTTTACGTTCACTTAAAAGTTTTACCCGGTTGTCTGCACCCTACCTGCAGTTGCCCACAGTTAGAGAACCACTGCACTAGGGGATAACCAAACTCATCAGAATACAAATTAGTCGGTTTTATCATCTCTATTGCTAAATAATTTAGGTCTGGTACAAAGTATCAACTAAAAGACCAGCATTACCATCTGGCTACATCACTAGCAAGGATAAAATATAAAAACAAAAAAATCATTTTGATTTGTCGTATTTAGGCCATGGAAGTCAAGGGTAATCCTTGGTCTTTTCAGGAAACAAATTATGCTGTTTTCCATCCATTTTCTTCTGCTTATCTAATTCAGTAATGCGGTGGAGTAATTTGAGTAGTTTAAGTAATTTCCCCCCTGGGAATTAATAAAGTATTCTGATTCTGATTCTGATTCTGAAGATGGAACCTTTCTCATAGGACTAGAGACTGTGTACACCCAGTGCTATTTTTACTTCATCAAATTATTCATAAGTTAATAAAATTAATCAACTTGTTTTATAAAAGTTTTTATATATTTAGTGTCTGTAGAATTCACTTTATTCAACATGGGAGCATATAATGTAATAACTGAAATTACAAACCAATAATCACCACATTTAGGATCAGGACCATTTTTTCCCCAGCGGTGATGTTATTGATGAATCTTCTTCCCCTCTGAGAGGGTGAAATCCAATTTGCTCTTTTAAGCTCATCAATAGCAAGTACCCACAGGCTTACAACCCTACTTGGGTTTTCAGTATAAAATTACATTCTTGTTGCATTTTTGTGAAAATTTCTTCTCCTCCGTCTTAGCTTGTCTGTCTTGCTCTGTGTGCAAGTGTGTACTTTAATTGCTGGATGTGGGAGGATATCACCTCATGTCATCACCTGCCAGAGCCTATTGATTGAGCTTGACATTGATAAAGGCTGTCAGAGGGTCTCAGCTCCTCCTTGTGTGGATGTTGGAGTGGATTTCATGTTCTCACAGAATCAACTGTCAGATGCAGTAAAGAACCATGACTAGCACTAAATGTGTTATCTCTAATGCTTGATATCACTTCAGTAGCAGAGGCTGTCAGAAAAGATCATCTGATGTCTGCAGACTTTCATGTGCAGGTTTGAACGACATGTAATGTGGTGAATCGTGTTTTCAAGGTTTTACAAATAGAAATGTTTAGATTTAGCAAACTTCTGAGTATAAAATAATGATGCTTTGGAGCTGCCAATTGGTGCAGGTTGTCATGGAAACAGCAAAGTGGCACACACAAGACATTTCATTTTATCTTTTCTTTTTTCCCGGAGTAACTTCCTGCTTTGCTGGAGGAGTTATTTATAGGCGTTATATAAGATTCAAGCACTTGAGCTCAACACAATGTTTTATTTTCCCTGTTTTTCATTCCTCTTTATGCTCTTGATTATGAAGGGAGCACGAGCAGCAGGATGCACTGTTTTCAGCACCTGTATCTCCCTAGCCTGTAACTCAGGAAGCCTCATGTGCTGCTGTGGTTAATGGAAAACAAATTTACTAATTCATCATCATCACTCTGTAGAAACTGCTCATGCACAAGGGATCATTTTCAATTATTCATCATCATTTTGAACTTCTGAAAAAGGAGAGAAGGATGCATAAAGCTGGAAAATATATGTGAGGCGCTGGCAAATTTTGGTCTTCTTCATTGTGCCAAATTTTCTTATACCGGAAGGGCAAGAATAGTCTCAGAAATGCTTTCAGCTGAAAGAGTTAGAGAGGAATTTATTTGATAATCATCTTGAATTATTTTTTTCATGAATAGTTCTTGCAATCCGTTCATAAGAAAGGGGAAAAAACTTGTTGTAGATAGGGAGTAGCTTTAAGATGTGAGCATGTAGCACAGCTTACATGTAATATTCAGCACTCCCAGCAGAGCTCAAAGGGAACACACTCTTACTGTGAATGATGCTATGATTAGCTGCTCGACATGCCTGACAGGGAGAGGTGTTCTGCTCCGAGAGATGAACATAACGCTCTTGAAGCATGCATGCTTGATTCAGCCCCAGCAGTACAAACATTCACGCAGGTTTGTGCATGAGTAAAAATCAAAGAGCGGTGGACAAAAGGCCATCGAGTGTTGCACCGAGTGTCATCAGCAGAGGCAACCAAGTGTCTTTGTGAGCTGTCATGTTGCAGCAGTCAGCTCTCTTTGCTCTTGCTTGTTAAAAACATGCATTTGGTTTAGAACTAGGCTTTTTTCCTGTCTGACCTATATTGTTTTGTCCTTAAAAAATTCTTAACGTTAAGCTTTCGTGCAAGTAAGCAACAGGACTGCCTGTGGATCAGGGAATTAATGCCTCTCTTTGTCTCCCCCTGTAGGATGCTTCGAGTGTTGCATCAAGTGTCTGGGTGGGGTGCCCTATGCCTCGCTGGTGGCCACCATCCTCTGCTTCATAGGCGTGGCTCTGTTCTGCGGCTGTGGCCACGTAGCACTGACTGGGACCCTGACCATGCTGGAGAATCACTTCTCCAGGGTAACCAGCGACCACGCCACCCTCACCATGGTGTAAGTCTACTTTTTCCAATCCAAGTCCATATGATCACTCACATGCTCTGTTACTAATGACAATTTTTTTTATCAGAAGTAAACCTCTGGAAAAGATGAGTCATTGCTGTCCTTTGGCACCATATTTCATTTACTCCTATGCTTTCTATTAAAAACGCTAGTATGACCCAGATATTCTGGTATTATCCTTGCATTTATTAAATCTGCCAAAGAGAGCCACCCACATATGTGCAATAATTGAGAACCCATAAACTAGTGAATGTCTTTTTCAGTGGGCATGTACAGAAACAGTGTAGATAAAAATACAAAGTAATGGAATGGAGGTTTTATAATATTTCACTCAGAGAGGAAAGATATATTTCTGATAATTATTCTCTCAGTAGATCTTGCCGATTATGTGAAAACTAAAACAGGTACGTTTTAAAGTACCATAGACTGTATATTGTAAAGCATGTGAATTTACTCTGTAGTGTCAGGTATTCAGGATTTTTTCTCTAAATTAGCCAACTTTAGCAGACATTAGTCAATAGTGTTTTCACGAACCCCGCAAATCTGGTCCTGAACTGGAAGTGGCACCATCTTGGAGATATAGCTCACTCAAAACAAACAGGATCCATAAGCAGTCATGGACAAAAACTCAAAATTTCTCTATAAAGCTCCAACATTTGGTTGCAGAAGTTCACCTACATCTGAACAGCTGTACAGAGAAAGACTAGACCCCAAATCAAAATAACGTCACGTAAAAAAACTCAAGTTAATTGGGGATGAAGATCCCTATGAAATGGATCCCAGTTTGTTGAGTGGCGATCTTGAACTGTTGCCTCCTGCAAGTTTATCCTTTGTCACAGCTATAGACATATGATATTGGTGTTCTTTAAGTAGTACGAAATATTGTCTTGGCATAAGCTTTCACATATTAAACTTTATCAAACCTGTAACCTGAACTATTCAATTTGTGACCGTACAGCCAATACACTTATGTCACAAAAAGCAGGTGAAAATGTCAACGTGAAATACGTACCAGCTACAAAATGAGCTGAGCTAATTATCCACATTCTTCCCATCCAAATTCTGATTGAAGCTTGCAATCCATAATCGCCTCCTTTCTTTTAATAATTTCTCTGTCTGCTCTCCCTGACTTT
>VUQH01083922.1:0-32586 GCA_015106775.1 Etroplus canarensis
CCAGCTGGCCTGGGAGCGCCTGGGTGTCCCATCTGAAGAGCTGGAGGAGGTAGTTGGGGAGAGGAAAGTCTGGGCTTCTCTGCTGGAACTGCTGCCCCCGCGACCTGGACCCCCGGAAAAGTGGTAGACGAGATGAGACATATTTGTTAGGATATCTAGGAGATATATATACATATAAATATAAATATAAATATAAATATATATATATATATATATATATATAATATATATATATATATATATATATATATATATATATATATATATATATATACACACACACACACACACACACACACACACACACATATAAATATAAATATATATATATATATATATATATATATATATATATATATATATATATATAGATAGATATAGAGATAGATAGATAGATATATATATATATATATATATATATATATATATATATATATAGATAGATAGATAGATAGATAGATATATATAGATATAGATATAGATATATACATACATAGATATATATGTATATATAGTTAACAACCAAAAAATACAAAATACTCCGCAGGATTCCAGATTTTCCACCTGGAACTCCGCAGAAAACTATGAAAACATCCGTAGATTCCACCGGGGCCTTGTAATTACACATCTAGCCGTTAAGGATAACCATCATTTATTTACTTTGATTTCCAGCTGTGTCCACCTTTTAAATCTATTCTTCATGCTTTTTTTTGCTCTACGTTGGTCTCCCCCAATGTGTAGGTCCGTGAGTTTTTACACCATCGTTTGATGTTCATCATAGTAATGATCTTTATTGTTTATAAGTATTGCATTTTCCCAACCAAAGCTTCAATAAATTAAATTCTCACAAACCAGCTGGTCTTTGATGATCCAGCCCTGATTGTAGCACAGATTTCAGTACATTTCAAATATAGTTAAACAGCTGTCATGAAATACACAATTTGTTTAAACGTTTACACATAATACATTAATATAGTGGCCTCTTGCTAACCTAACAGAAAAAAGCAATTTTAAAATCTTTTTAAACAGTTTGTCAAAAAATATGAAACTGTGAACTTCACAAAAAACATATACAACATGTTTAAGTAATCTAAAAAAAAATTAAATACATTTAGAAATTTGAAAGTTTTTTTGTTGTTTTATCTCCATACATGTTTGCTGGGTAAATGAGGATTCCCATGAGCCAGTCACGGGTGTGCAAAAGGACCAAGAGGAGCTCAGCAGCACTATCTCCACTCTCTCTCCGAGCGGTTCATCCATGCTGTCCAAAATATCCACCACTGATATTTCTGATCTCTTCCTTTCTTGTGCTTTTGCCTGCACATTGCAGCAGTCTCATCTCATCACCACAGACCTAAGTTTTCAAGGTTAGCAAAACCTGGATTCTCTCGAAGCTTCCAGTAAGTTCCATTTGTCAGCCAAACATCCCGTCCACAGGAATCTTTGGCTTTCCTGATGATACAGAAGAACAAAAAAATAATCATTTACATTACACGTTGTTATGATTCATGTGCAGAAAAATGCAACAAGTGAAAGATATTTTCATTTTTGAGGAGAAATGAGTGTAAAATATCAACTATTTAAAACTAGTAATAAACAAGTTTGTTTGCAGCTACTTCACCATAAATCAAAAGCAGTGTCATTTATTTGCAAGAACGTAAGCATACTGAGTTACAGGGTAAGGTTCCTGCCAAAATACTATTAAAACATCCATATTTTATACAGTGTTAACAGAGTCAACATTTTGTCATTACTGTATTATAAGTTGAGCTGCAACAATTGGATGGTTACTTAATTAACACAGTACAAACTGTCAACAGCTGTTCAAGCAAAAAACCCCTCAACACATTGCTTCAATGAGGCATGTTTGCTGGTTTTTTGAGTTACAGTTACAGCAGTTGCAGCAAATTATTTTTGAGCTTTTGTACTATTGTACTATTTTCATGAAGCCAATTCAAATAATATTAGGATGGCCTTTTTTAACAGCTTACTACTCTTTTTTCCCCCTTTTTAATGTATGTGATTGACGACTAATTAAACAGATCATTGATGAAACAGGGCTGAACAGTTTTTATTAGAAATATTAAAGGAGTGAACTTACTTGAAAAAGCGCGGAACATGCTCTTTACCCTTTTTGGTGAGTTCTTTCCTCCGCTCCCTCTGAATTTCCTCGATCTCATCTTTCTTCTTGTCAGCTTCATCCACCTTTCCCTCCTCCAGCATCCTGCAAGAAGGTCAAAGAAGCGACATTAGGTTCATGCTATTAATTATATTAATAACTTTGTGGTTTTTACATATTTTAAACCCTTCTTATTTGCTTTTTTTACTTTGCTGGTTTTATTACCATTTTATTACTATCTGTAAATTGGCTGTAGAAAGGCCCCAGCTGGAGTTTGAACCAGGGACCTCCTTGCTGTGAGGCGACGACACTAACCACCACACCACCACCAATGTTACAATAATTTATTATATTCCAGGCAGATATTGTTTGTCCTTATGGCTTTATGTGTTGCTTACTGCAGTGACACTGACTTTGACAGTGCAGTCTTATGAGTGTGTAATATCCAGGTAAAATGTTTTTAACTGTCAAACAAAAAAGACTACAAGTTGCAAAAAAAAATGCTCCAAGAAATTGTTTAATTCTTAAAACATTTATACAAAAGCAAAGAGAAAAAAAGTACTACTCCTTCCTTTGTGGAAGCTCTAATCAATGCAAGCCACTTTCACCTGTGGACAGACGAGCAACCATGAGAAAAAAAATTATACCTCAAGATGGAGTTTGTAACTCTATAAACAATGGGAGGTGTCCCCCCAAAAGTTTGTCACACAAAATATAAAGCAGTATTTTATATCAAACTTCTTTGTATGTAGGTGGCATAGTGATACAGTTGTTAGCATTGTTGCCTTTCAGCAAAAAGATTCTAAGTTTAAATCCACCAGCCAGCTGGGGCCTTTTATCATGGCGTTCACATGTTCTCCCTGTGCCTGCGTTGGTTTGCTTTCTGGGTGCCCCACCCTCCTTCCACAGTCCAAAGACATGCAGTGTTAGGTTAATTGGCTTGAGGTGTGAATGTTTGTCTGTGTCAACCTCGCAATAGACTGGCGACCTGTCCAGGGTGTACCCTGCCTCTTGCCCTATGACAGCTGGGATAGGCTCCAGCCTCCTTGTGACCCAGTACTGGATTGGCAGAAGAAAATGGATGGATGGATTCTCTGTATAACAAAATGGTCTGTGAAACCAGAATTTCAATGATGAGCTCCCAGGTTATTGCAAAGCATAAAGCACAGAACAAAAGTGATGTTTCCTTGTAATTAGGTAGCTGTATTGAACAACTTAATAAGAATAAGAATCTGAAGAGGGTTGCAAACAGTCATGTCCAGGACAACGGCCTTAATTAATGCTGGTGTCTCAGTAGCACAGCGGTTTACTCATTTGCCTCGCAAATGAAAGATCCTTGGTTTGATCCCACGCTGGCATGCAAGGAAGGTGCAAAAACTCAAATTATGTAGATCGATCCACTGTGGGGAACTCCTTGAGGAAAATACAAGGAAGCAGTCGAATGTGCATTTCACCATCCAGATCAAAACTCTTCAGAGTGGTGACTCTTGTGAAAATGAAAAAGTACCCAAAAAAACAGCAAATATGACTTTGAGAACAGATTAGATGATCATTGTGTGCAAATCAGAGTTATAATAGTTTTGTATTTTCTAATTAGTTTTTATTTTTATTTCTTTTTGAGTTTTTGTTTTGAATTCAGTTCAGTTTCAGTTAGTTTCCAGCATGGGTTCAGCTTTGATTGTCTGAAAATGTTTAGTTTTAGTTTAGTTTTTATTAGTTTCAGTGTTAGTTTTAGTTTTCTTAATTATTATAATATGGATGGTATTTGTCAGGGGACGATTTAAGATGTTTAGATCAGAAATTACAACACAAACACAACACTTTGTGAAGGCAGATGATTCACAATCATGTAGACACCCTGACTCTCAATAAACAGATGCACCAAAGCCTCATCAGACAGACTGCCCGACCAAATTTACCCAACTGAAAAAGACTCAAACTAAGGACATTTACAGTATATTTTTATTTTATTTTAGTTAGATTCCTAAGCCCTCAATGTTGTTTTAGTTAGTTTAGATTATTCCCAAAAGTCTAGTTTAGATTTCAGCTAACTAAAATTATTTTTCTCATGTAGTTTTAGTTTTTAGTTTAGTTTTAGTTAACTGTCATAATTTTGATGCAAATTTCATTCAAATCTAAGGAATGCTCTAGGAGTAGCAGTGATTCTTGTGATTTTCGGATGGACGGACGACGGACGCCTTTCCATGGCATTAAATCATCGCTCCTTCAGCTGGATGACATAAAAATGTTTTGTTTTTATACGCATAGATAAAGAAAACATTGTTGGAAAAGATAGCAATAATAATTACAAATCTAATAATGTATAAACAGTCTAAGAGAAAAATACAATGTATTGGGCAAAAAAAGATGAAAGTTCAGTATATCATTATAGGAAAGAATTCAAACCAAAATACATATTCAGACTATCTTGTGACAAAGAGCTAAAGATATTATTATTGGCATCTCCTCATCTAGGCACAGAAACATGTTCAATATCAACATAACTCATAAAAGATAAAATATTCTTTAAAGCATTAAACATGTTTTTCCTTTTTTTAGTCTGAGATGATTCCATCTTGTAGTACTTTTGGTTTTCTTGTTGAAACAAGTTATAATTATTTGTATTGATTAGAACTACTAAAACTAATTATTAAAAAGTTGCTTATGTTTTAAGAATTTAGTTATTACTTGGAGCCAAAGACTGTGTAGAGCTGTCCCCTTTTTTCACAACACGACTTCTTACCTTTGGTCTGGACGCAGGCGGGTGTCAGTAGGTGGCAAAAGAGGCTTCAGGCCTGGCGTGAGTTCATTCAGCTCCATGGCAAAGCTGGAGAAGCCATAGTACAGCAGGTAATCCTTTGGCTGTGGATCTGTGGGGTGATAGAAGCCTCTTAGGTGAGCTGCTGCACAAACGTGATGCTTGGATTTATGCTGATTAGTCCTTTTGGCAGCAGGAGTGCTTAATCATTTAACTTAACTTTCATTTAGAGTTTCTGCCTTTAAAGAGGAGTCTTCATGATCAATATGTGACAGTCTGAAAAGACTTATATTTAAAGGCTAAAAACTAAAGGACAAGGGCAAACTAAAGAGTAAAGTGTTTATCGTGGACTCACTCGGCTTCCAGATGCATGTTGGAGTCGGCAGAGTGTCACAGAAGATCCCCTCATGCCACAGACCTCCAAACCGGTGAATGACACTCCCGCTTTGGTCCAGCACCGTGCCCTGCACCTCATTCTTGTTCGTGTCTGAACCCCAATAACGAGACTGGAGCAGAAGAAAAAAGTCTCAATTTGACCATCACACAAAACTAAGTGTCAGCGAAAAGAGCTGAGTGATGAAGGAGGTTGTTTCACTCACCTTGACGAAAGTAATCTTGCAGGTGCAGACGTTGCTTTTGAGGTTTTTGATGGTGACCTCTCCATAATGCTCCAGATATCGCTGCTGGCTGAGGACGTTATGGATGCAGGTCACTACTTTGTTCCACTCATAGTGATCACCATACCTGAACAAAACACAAAAATTCCAAATAGTTATTCAACACTGAAACAACTGGTCAAATAACGCTTTGAAAAATGGGAAAAAAATGCTCTGGTTTCAGCTTTTCAAATGTAGAAATTTGTGGCTTTGTGTTTTAGTTCAAGGTTTTGAAGTACTGCTGATATAAAACTTTCTTTGAAACTGTGATCAGTATTTTTCTCCTTTTTCTTACTTTTTTTGACAAACTCTATAAAGGACAATCTAAAAGCAGTGTTTAGAGTCCACAGCATCCACGGTCGTAAAAGGTGGAACAAGTCAAGAGCATGACAAAGAGCATACTTGACTTTTTTCTTGTTAGACATTCACAGGGTTATGCAATGATGCAATGTGAATTTCTCCCCTTCTACTGTAACTGAGGTGTCAGAGAGAGAATATCTGATGCAAGCCACCTGAACTGTGATACACCCCATGGTGGCCTGCTCAAAGTACACTGAAAACTGTTATGCGCGCCCCAATGCGTAGACACATCTACTATTGTTTACTGTCATCCTTATTGACCTGCCCTTTCTCCTCTTATTCATCCCTACTGCTGATTGGCTACTGAGGCTTATCTAGCCAGAGAAGGCAGAGCATGGCGGGCTTTCTGTCTCTGACATTCCCTTACTGCCACTGGCATTATTCCTCAGTTGCTTTTGCAGTTATGTTTATTAATTATTAGCTGGGCTGGGAGTTACCAGCAGTCCTGTTTTCAGTGCTGATTCTGCGAGACCCCATGTCCCTTGTTTATGTTCAGTCTTTGTAAGTAATTATGTTTGCATTATTAAAATTTTCATGAACTGCAGCAGCATGATGATCTATCTATCTATCTATCTATCTATCTACTAATTCTGACGTTTGCTGCACATGAGGCAGTTCAGGAGTCACATGGCTTTAGTCCAGCTGTTCACTCACAGTGTGTGCAGGCCTCTCAAGCTGCTGAGGGAAAAATGGCTCGGCGATGACAGCCCACATAACCTCCCTTGCCACTCCTGTATCATTTTCTAGATCAGATGTGTACTCTGCTGCGCTGCCCTACGTGAGGCCAGTATCACTGGTCAGTTCTTTAACAATCCCCAGGGGGAAATTACAATTGCCGACGCCTCTACACATGCAGTGAGGGAGGTCGGCATACAAGGCTGCCATTTCAAGCACCAGGGAACAATGTGGGGGTTTGGTGCCTTGCTCAAGGGTGCCTCGGCAATGCTCAATGGGGTGACGTAGTTATGGCCTCTGGTCCACCTCTGCACACGTGGGTCCAGGGCAGGGTCTTGGGCCGGTGGGTCTTGGGTGGCCGCAGGCTGGTCTTGAGCCGGCTCGCAACTCTCCGGCTACTAAATCCGTCCTCCGACACACTTGAGCCATTGCCGCCCAGGGTTTAGGGGCGAAACCTGAATCCAGTAGCCCATTGTGTGGTTGGTGCAGCCGCATTTACGGACTGTAACAAAAACTGTTTTGCCACACAACAGAATTGTGGCTCACCGCTTACCCTACTTGCATATAACTCAGCTATCATCCCTAAAATGGAATTTAAGTTGGAAAATTGCCATTTTGACACAGTGGGAAAGATGCTGATGTGCTAGTGTAAGTACCAAGATCACCAATAACTTCACAAGGAGACAACCTTGTACAGACCCTTGAAAGGGGTAGCATCCAGATGACAGTGAGTCATGTATTTTGCATTTTATACCTGGAGTTTCACATTTTAATTCCACTTCTTAGCAGAAACAAGAGCAGTCCTAGACCTCATACCTTCACTAAGGCTGGACAGCTCTATCTCACAATGTTGAAAAATCCTTTTTTTTAATTTCCTGGATTTAGATCCGTATCTGGATTGACATCAAAATTCAATCATTTCTACTTTGGGCCAAGCCCCGCCTTCAGTTAAATTTTCATGCAAATCCATCTGTAACTTTTCGCTTAGTCCAGCTAACACACACACACACACACACGCACACACACACACACACACAGACACCGACAGACAAACAAACAAGCCGAAAAAAAATATAACCTCTTTGGTGGCCAGAGACATTTGTTAAACTTAATCATCTAACAGAGAAGCAGTACATTTGAAAACAAGAGCAGCCAGAGACTGCATACCTCCACCAAGGCTCAACAGCTCTGAAAAATCCTTCAAAAATCCTAGATTCAGATTTATCTGGATCAACTTCAAAATTTAAGCATTTTTACCTTGGCCAAAGCCTCAACTCCAGTAAAAAATTTCATGAAAATCCATCTGTAACTTTTTGCTTAATCCTGCTAAAACACAAATACAAATAGACAAAAAAACAAAACAAAACAAACACATATCCTCCTTGGCAAAGGTAATAAAGCTAAAATATTTACCTTGGAAGAGTCACATTCACCATTCCTGTTGGCAAGATCTCCAGTGACTTCCCCCAGAATTTATTTTTCCATCGTTGGTCTGTTCAAAGATATAAGCAGGTGTTGGTGACACTAATACATAATACGCTCACATCCAGGGGCAACTTTTAAAAGCATTTTAAATTCAGAGGACAGAAATAGATATGATTACAACCCCAAAATAGCAGACAAAGAGAACATGTTGGTTTGATAACAGAAATTTTTCACCTTGCCAAAAGGAGAAGTTCTCTGAGTCTGCATGGCAAGCAGAGATGGGAGGATGGTGGCAGACCTGGAAAGTACAGAGCAGAGGTCACAAAAGAGCGTCTGCACAAATGGCTTTAACTGTTTCGACCTTAACAAAGAATCATTTAGTTCAAGTCTTTGTGTATTTGCTTTGTTTTGCTGCATTTCAGCTGTACCATTATATGATGTGCCCAGAGAAGTACAGGTTTGCTATGAGATTTGGTGTAAGTTAAATATTATAGCAGCTGCACAAAAAAGTAATGAATGAGATCTAGATTAGCTACATTTATGACACAGCACAGGGTCTGACTTATCGCATGGAGGTAAAACAGATCCCTTTCTTGTGGGGAGCAAACTACATCTAACTGAATTGTAGGGGTTGTGCTAGGTTACATTTCTGCAGAAATTCTTTCATCTGACAATACACAATTGAAAGAATTAACAATATTTTAGTTTACATACAGGCCATCATGTGCAAATATGAATAAGGGTGTGTGTTGATATTTTTTTATTGCCCTTTGACCACAAAATGTTCGAAAATCACTTCTCTAATATACAGCCTAGTTGCAAGTGCAGCAAAACATCAAAGAAAACACTTAATTTAAGATGGTTTAAACATTAACGTGTTACTTAGGAACAATATTTGTAAGCTGTTTGAGTAATTAATTGCTTTCCTGAGTTCTGACATATCATTATTTTTAATTAATTGCTGACAATTTATCATAAATAACTGAATGATGTGTGTTCAATTTTGATAATGTGATTTTTGGAAGCAGTAAATCACTTAGTGTTGACTTGCTGGCTGCATATGATTTCACTGTATGAAGTCACACAGAGGAAATAATAGGAGCACATCTTTTCCTACCTTATCTACTCCATATCCATTTAACTGTATAACATCCCCTCCAGTGACCTCAGAGGTTTCCACATGTGAGACAGGCAAGATACTCCTGAGTAAGATACCTGCTCACTGATGAGGCGGAAACCCCGGTCCTCTCTGATACACTCATAGGTCTCCCCCAGAATCGGGTTTACAGGCTTGTAGCGGTTTCTAAACGTCGCAGTGGAGTAGCCAGAGATAGCAAAGGCAGCAATGTAAACCTGCATTAGGAAAAAACAGAAAATGTCACTTCATTTATTTTCTCAATGTAGCAGAAATATTTAATTGTCGCACAGAAAACAAAGCAGATTCATTTTTTATGCCTACAGTACTTTGCTTTGTCATGTAATTTAAAATATTTTCTCTTTAAGGTTATTGTGCATCTCTGAACTAATTTCAAAGCCTTCGTGATATCTGGAAGATGAGCATCTGGAGTGTGTGCTGGCTCTCCTCTGTTCTTTCAAAAATGTATTTAGGGGAATTGCCAGAAGACCGCATTTGGTGAGTGGGCTGGGTGGTATGACTGTCTTTGTGTGACAAAAAGCTCTTTTTCCCCTTCAGACACCAGGACAAGCAGAACTCCACAGGGAGAGTCTGACCCTGGGGATGTATTCAAGGCGCACAAACCTGTGAATGTCAGAAGACATTACAGGCATGCTTCCAGGTGCACTGTTTGCTCTCAGCGAAGTCTGGAAGAAACTGCGGATGAACACAAGCATGTGGTCTGAACTGGACTTTCAGTGAGTGACACAAACACAGCAAAAATGCTGGATGTGGTCCAGAGGTGCACAGGGACACAATGTTGAAGGGGACAGTGGCCAAATCAAGTGTGGTTTGTGCTTATTTTCTATGGGCTGAGTCCGGATTAATTGTTTTTCATTGAACAATAAAGACATGCGCTATAATGGGCCATAATCCTGTTAGCCTCTTACCTGTTATTAAATAGGAATGACTGGAGTCTGACCATAGACTCTATATAAAAGGTGGACACAGCCACTATGATATCATCCGAAAGTTAATAAAGTCCCATTGTCAAGCAATTGACAAGTTATTAGCAAGTGAACATGCCCTGAATAATCCTCCTTTCTGACAATAATGGGAAGCTAATTTACAAAATGATCTTCATGTTTTATTCCATATATGTGAAACTAGGGACTGAGCTCATAAAGTCATTAGGGAAAATTTTTACTGAGGTCACAAAGCAGGGGACTTTTTGCAACCAGAGGAGTCGCATTAAAAAAATGCAGCTTTAAGGCACTTCCATCCATCCTTTATTTACATTTTGTAACTCTGATGTCTGTTTTAGTGTACATTTTCAGTATTATTTTCAACAATTATTTCTTTCTTGTTACACAAACATACTGGAGGTGTAGACAGGCTTACCATCCTTTGGTAGGGGTCTGGTGTGTTGTTGGCTGTGTCCAGCAGCTCACTGTACTCCAGTTCTTCACACAGCCTCTGCAGCAGGTTAATGGGCTCATTGAGAGCAGCTGGCATAGACACTCGGGCCAAGTCTTTACCTGAGGAGAACCAACAAAGAGCCCTCAGAAAATTGACACAAAAAACTTTTTTTTGTGTGTGTGTGTGACTTTATCAATGCAAGTCTGAGTCCAGGTTTCTGGTACGCACCTATGTTATTATAGAGTATAGCCATGAGGCCCACATGGCTGTTGTCAGGACAGTGAGCAGGCAGCTTTGTTCGGCGTCCAGTGCTTTTGGGAACAACACTGTTGGGAGCCCGGGAAATGCTGGCACGGTACTTCCGGGTAGCTGATGCTGAAACATTCATAAAAATAAATGATATTATTATTATTATCAAGAATACAAGCGTATTTAGCTGTTTCTATTCAGGTAATGACAAGAACTGGGGTCTGGATCTGTGTCAGTGGCTCCTAGGTGCTAACATGCCCACAAGAACAATAACTTTGTCATGTTCTGATGGTGTTCTGATGATGGGTATTTTAAAATAACACTGACATTTTAGATACTGGTGTACCTACCATGTCCTTCCTCTGGCTCAGAGTTGGTGGTGCTTCCATCACTAAGTCCAGATTCATCAGAAATCTCAGAGGAGCTACCCCACAGGATGTCATCACTGGCATCAAAATACTCTGCAGCCGAGTCTGCCACTGAAGGAGGCCCATGGGATGAATGCCTCCCTGCTTCAGGCTGCCACCGGAGGAGCAGAAATAGGAATAAACAAAGGAGACCGGCCAATCAAAATAACACAGCATAAAATGTGCCAGAGATTCCAGATGGCATGTGCAGCATTAGTCTTACCTCAGCTAATGTGTTAGATGGATGCAAGTTGTTACTTTCCCAGACTTCCTGCAGCTTCTGCCTCTCCTGGGTTAGAGTCTCATGCACCAATTTCAGAGAAGTAAGCACTATAGAAGACAGAAAAAAACTGTACTGTTTATATATTTTGGAAATACAGGAATTCCCCCCTGGGATTGATAAAGTATTTTGATTTTGATCAACATGATATATATAATATGCTAACCCTAGTACTACCAGCTATACGACCAGCTAGACGACCGGCAGTGAATGAAAACCCCAGAAGTGATCAATGTATAGATGACCGGCAGTACACAAAACTTATCTGGGACATCACTATGTTGAGGTCCTGCAATACTAGGGTTAAAATGAAATTCTGCCTACCTGTGTGTGTGCATATATGGCATATATGTTTATGTGCTTTTCTGACCTCGTAGTGACATGGCGCAGATGTCCTGCTGGATTTTCTTGCCCTCAGGTGATGTGACAATGGGAGGGGACAGCTGAGAGTAGACGTAGTCTGGTATACATGGGACTGATGCGCCGAGGTGGGCCGAGTTGCTCAGGTGACTGGAGGACAGCTGTGAGGTGAACAGAGGAGGGACTGTGGTTGATTCAGTGATTAATTCAGCAGTATCTTTGTGCAAGAAGATGCCACTGTTGTGTGATGTTTTCCAGCGTAGCTTTCAGCCCTGTTCACCAACACTATGAAGGGAAGTCATAATCTTTATAGTATGCAGGGAATGTTCCACAAGCATATAGAGGTCATCACACATCAAGTAACCAGGTTTTGAATTGTACTAGTACAGCTTGGAGTCTTGTTTGTCAAATACCTGGGAGGATTTGAATTATTCTTGAATCTATTTGAGACAGATCTGATTAATCCACCGTGGCAAACCCTTGGGGAGAATACAAGGGAGCAGCCGAAGGTACATTTTTATTTGGGACAGATTTCTTATTTTTAAAAATTATGTTTGCACATCAGGTTCACACCTCTTTGGACTTTTGAAGACCTCTAATGCAGAGTGTGGTATGGACTACAGAAGCACATACACAATGGAATGGAAAGAACAGTTTCTTATTAGGGCAAATATTTATTCTTTCACATGAGAAGGATGAGAAGACTAATTTTCATTTTCTGCTACTTTACACATTTAATCCAAAAAATTTAATTTCCTTGACTAAAGTATCACATTTTTTTTCCTCCACTACATGTATGTGATCGTTCTAGTTATGTTTCAGATCATGATTTTGTATATGAAAAAATTATGTACAAATTCATGTCCTTTAATACTGAACTTGCTTGTGACAAATACTGGGAATTACACTAAAGATACTTTTTCCATAAGCTCTAAATATATTTGGGTTAAAGAAGAATTTAAGGCACAATTATCCACAAAAATTACAAATATACAATGCCTATAAAAAGCCTCTTGAATGCTTCACCCTTTTATTGCTTTAATAAATGAAATCATGGTCAATATAAATTGGATTTTTTTTTACAGGAATTTGCAAAAAAAGCTTCTGTCATGTCAAAGTGAAAACAGAGTTTTACAAACTATGTCAATTAATTAAAAATATATAATGTAAAATAAATGCTTGTATAAATATGTACCCCAATTAAAAGGACTGACCTAATGCAGTAGAGGTCCAGCTAGTTCAGTCCAGCAGTGTCACAGTTACTGAAATGGAGATCACCTGAGTGCAGCTGATGTGAGTCAAGTGATTGTAGTATAAAAACGCCTGCGTCTAAGGAGTCCAGTATTCCTGCTACAATTGCAACACTTCAAGCAACTCAGGGAAAAGATCATTGAAAAGTAGAAGTCAGGAGATGCTACAAAAAGATTTCCAACCCACTGGATATCCCAGTTCAGTCAAATCCATCATTAAGAAATGGAAGGAATATGACACTTGTCAATCAAGAATTTGTGGCTGGACTTGAAAAGAGCTGTTCGCCCGATCCCCGAGCAACCTGACAGAGCTTGAGCTGTTTTGCAAGGAACAATAGAGAAAAACTGCAGCGTCCAGATGTGCCAGGCTGATTAGGACATGTCCATACAGACTCAGTGCTGTGATTGTTGCCAAAGGTGCATCTACTAAATTCTGACCTAAAGGAGGTGATATTTATGAAAACATTTATTTTACTTTATATATTTAAAATTAATTGACAATAGTTTCCCAAAATAAAAATACTTGGATGTGAAAGAAGCCTTGTTTTTTTGCAAATTCTTGTCAAAAAAGCCAAATTATATTGACCCTGATTTAATTTATTAAAGAAAAAAAGGATGAAACATCTAAGGTGCTTAAATACATTTTATTATATGCATTGTACAAATCACAATTTGAGAAAAGTTGGTATATTTTTCAAAATGCAACAAAAACAAAAATATGTGATATGTTCATTTCTGTGGATCTTTTTTTCAAGTTTTACTGACCAACTTAATTGTATTTTGCACAAATTTAGGATTTTGTGAGTGCAACACGATCAACAAAAGTTGGGACAGAATTTAATAAAACTGAAAAGTGTACAGAATATGCAGGTAACACAGGTTTGGCAGACTCTACATTACATTTCCACATCAACACAAAAATGCAAAGAATTTATATCTTTCAGCGTAATATTTCAGCATAATATTTTGAAAAGATGCAGAGAATCCAGAGATGGCTCACTTCATAAAGGGCAGTGTCAGAACCCACTAATGAGCCCACAGGTGACACTGCCTAAGAAACTGTTATGCTACTGTGACAAATATTGCCACCTGGGCTAAGGTCTACTCAGAAAACCTGTTATGGTGGTGTGCCATGGTGTGGTGTGGACCCAATATGCAGTACCGCTGAGACAGGAGGATAAATTGAAAAAGGCTTTATTCGCCAATACACAAAATAACCAAGTCCAAAAGGTTTTCCTGGAGGTACGGAAACCTCCAGGCAGAATCCGGATAACAGCCCGGGTGGAAGCCAGGGGAGAACAAGAGGGGAGAAGAAGACACATCCATGGGAAACAACCAGTAACAAGCCAGTACGACACAACAAGGACGAGACGGGGAGACAGGACTTAAATAGACAGAGAACGACCAATGAGAGGGCGACAGGTGGAAGGGAGACACAGCTGACACAATCAGGAAGGGAAGTGCAGCGGGGACCAGACAGATTACCAAAATAAGAGACAGACCTGACACAGACAAAGACAGAGACCCCTAGGGATGAGGAGAGGCAGGGAACCAGGGAAAGAAGGAGAGGTGATGAACTCCAAAAGGAGAGGCCACAAGGGGAACCATGACAAAACCATTGCCACTTAACACTGTCCATCCAAAAATGCAATTTGAAACTCTAATATGCAAGAAGAAAACCATACATCAGTTCTACGCTGAAATGCCACCAAATTCTCTGGACCTGAGCTCATTTCAGATGGACTGAAAGATGTTGGAACTGTGTGCTGTGGTTAGATGAGTCCAGATTGTTAGCGAAAGGTGCAAAAGCCAGAATTTGATGGTATGGAGGTGGTGGCCTCCCCCTTTTCTCCTGCCTGGCAGTGCCACCATCAACATCCTTTGTCCAATATATCTACTATCCCTCCTCTGAACATGTCCAAACCATCTCAGCCTTGCCTCTCTGACTGTGTGTATTCATACCCTGCCTCTCCCTAGTTTTGTGTTGTAGAAGCTAGTCTTTTCAGACTAGCTCCCCTTGTCTTCTTGGCTGATTTTGTATTCCTGGGACCCTTTTTATTTCCCTTCGTGAACTTTGTTTAATTTATCTAGATTTTATCAGGTATTAAATCTTGCTTTTTGTTTGCCTCATCATACTTCCTGCAGTCCTGCGTTTGGGTCCTTAAACTTGCCACACACTGAGTTTATGACAGCTACAGCCAGCAGTTTAGCTTAGATCACGTGTCTCAAACTCACTGGCACGCGGACCACTTCCAGCCCCTCCCCTACTTCCAGTCCATAATTTGCTGTCAAAAATACCATGTAATTTGGCACTTTAAAGGGTCACATTGCAATTATATAATGCAATTCATGGCATAGCCCCCTATTTCCGATGAGCAAAGATTGACCTATGGCTTATCTTATCTTAACTTAGTGTAAGATAAGTACCGGAAACAGGGAAACTACTCTACAGTCATACTGACAGCTCTGTGAAACTAGGAGATTCACTGTGCCGTAAGTATGCATGGATGTTGATGAACAATGCTACAATTGTCATCAAAATTAATTCCATTTTCCATTTTAAGACAAAAAATGCTTTCATGTCATTATTTACACAGTCATAATTGGCATTTAAGTTGTGCCATATACTAACAGTGACTCACCGATTTAGTAATCCCACGAATAGGCTTTGGATTAGATTAGAGAAAGGTCCCAAAATGTTAACTGAAGTGTTGGGAGGTCATAAACCTACCCTGCTCACTAAATTTATGACTTCTATGAAGAACTAAGTTGTATGTACTTAAATATTAGCATTTAATGCTATTATTAATTGTGTCTTTTGTAGAGAAAGAAGGTTACAGACCATTCTTACCATTCCCAAGGCCTCCACTCTGGATAGCGTGCGAGAGTGGCCCCACATCTTCCCTGACTTCGGCTTCTTTGGCTTCTCGAGTGAGAGGTTCTAAACCAAAGAAAGTATTTATTTTAAGTGATCTAGCTGGTGACATTAAAATACAGTAGCACAATGTCTTTAAATGAGCAGCCTGTATCCACCTGTATGCTGATGATGCGCTGTAGGTCTCCATTAGTGAAAGTCTGGCCCACCTCCAGTACCTGCAGCCTCTGGATTAAACGATTTAGCTCAGAAAGGTCCAGATGGCAACGGTTCAACTCTGGAAGAGAACATAAAGGAAGCATATTTTTTAATTGAATTTCTATACCTAAATTGCAGGCATGTGAAAAGGACAGTTTTGACTAGACTCTATGCAGTCCTGTGAAAAAGTAAGTAAGTCCTTAGCACTTCTTCAGGAATTAGCAGGGTAAATAGCCTGCAGGTGCTGCTAATCTAATGCACTTAATTGATTATACTCAGTGTGACCACCACTAAAAAAGCAGAAGTTTTTCCAGTTTGTAGGTCTGCACCATTCGTGCATGTGTTAATCTTCCCAGGAGTGGAAATCCAAGTGAACTCACCCTAAGGTCAGACAGTGCAATGCTCAGAGAAACTGCAAAAACCCCAATGGGGGGGGGGTTGTATGCAATTACAAAAAGACTAAACAAATGAACTGCAATGTTGCATCTGAGCAAGCAAGAAGACTCATGGAACAATGTCCTTGGGATGCGACCAAAGTGGAGATAATGTGGGCTTCATTCACAAATCCACGTTGGTGAAAATCAAACACAGCATATCAGCACAACCACCTCACATTAGCTTTTATGCTCAGTGTTAGAGGGGATGATTTGGGCTTGTTTTGCAGCCACAGGACCTGGGCACCTTGCAGTCATTGAGTTCACCATGAACTCCTCTGTATACCAAAGTATTCTAGAGTCAAATGTGAGGCCATCTGTCCAACAGCTAAAGCTTGACTGAAACTGGATCGTGCAACAGGTCAATGATCCCAACCACACCAGCACATCTACAATAGAATGTCTGAAAAAGAGAAGAATGAAGGTGTTGCAAAGGCCCAGTCAAAGTCCAGACCTCAACCTGATCGAAATGCTGTGGTAGAACCATAAAAGAGCTGTAGATGCATGTTGTAAAGAAGGGTGGGCCAAAATTCCTTCACAATAATATGAGAAACAGCTAGAGTCAAACAGAAAACGATTACTTCAGGTTTTTGCTCCTAAAGATGGCTCTAAAATTATTTAATCATGAAATGTACTTAGTTTTTTACAGGACTGCACAGAGTTAGTGAAAACTTTCTTTTTCGCATGACAGTAATTGCATAAGAGTCCTGTTGTCCTGAAAGACAGAAATAGATATATTGCTATTGATGCACTTAAGAGAAAATCATTTAATAATTTAATTCTGCATCTGCTAACAGTTAAAGCATGAAAAATAAATAATCTAATAATAGTAACATGGTTCATGTTGGGTATTTTTACGTTACATACTTTACTTTATCTTTTCTGTAAATACTTAATTATAAGTAATAAACATTTTCAGTAGCATGACAATCTATAATCAGTTATTCTACTTTTACAAAAAGTGGACCTCCACTCTAAATACAGCATCTTAACTTAAATTCACATAGCTTATATTGTGTCTATATATTCAAAGGATCTGCAAAAATATAAAAAGAAAAACATAACATTCACAACACACTTACAGCAGCTTTTCTCCACCAGTTTAGCATCACACTTCTAAAACAGTGTTTTATGGTAGACACAAAAAAGGACCAAATTCAAAGAAGCAGAACCAGCAATAATATTTTCAGTCAAAACAGTTGCATACATTGCCCACAGTGCAAATATATTGTTATGTAATGTAATGTTTTTTCAGGTGAGTCTTATCTGTTAACTTGTGGATGGTTTCATGTGCACACCCAGTCATATTTACTGTACCAGGTGGTTAAAAAGGCAAAAACAACCTGAAGAGCAAAGAATGTCAACTCATATTACCCAATGCTGGAACATGATAACTGTACTCAACAGACTGCCTTTTTTGGCACCTATTCAGTTTTGTCCTTGCAGGTGGTAATATAAGACAAATACCTTGAACACATGTGTCAGTATTGTGGCTTTGCTGCAGCCAGGCAGACACCTTCCTATTCACAGCGGTGTTAGTGGAGGGCAGCATGCCTGATGCTCCAGCTGAATCTGCCACCCCCGCAGAGCTCTGGTAAAGCAGAAGCAAGAGGCCGCAGTTGTAAGTCAACTGTAAATATTGTGGATTTAAGTTTGACTTAATTTTTGTTTGATAATTACCAAATCTCCATTTCTTTGAGCTTGTCCAGCTGCAGTGGGATGGGGCAAAGGCTGGAGGAAGCTGCTGTGAACGTGAGCCGCCTCATTCTTCTTGTACAAGCGGTGCGCCTGTAGCTTGGTTACCCAGATGTAGAAGAGTTCGTGACTCTTTGCCTTGGTGAAATAATGAAAGTGATTTGGAACATTTAATTTTTTAATTTAAAGACAAATAATCTGTTTGTTCGATTATAGCCGCAACGTTCAATAATTACATTTACCTTCATATGATAGAGAATGTCTCCTGCATCCAGGTCAATCCGATTTGATTTCTTGTTTACTGACATGACAGCGAGGCTAACATCTAACGAGCCCTGGACTCTCCCCCTGGAGACCTTCAGGGGACAAAAAGAATTGTTTTAAATTAGTGTATTTCCCCCCCCTTTTTTATTATTTAACTAATTAATTTAATTTATGTATTTATTTTTATTTTATTTTATTTTATTTTATTTTACTTTCTTTCTTCCTTTCTTTCTTTCTTTCTTTCTTTCTTTCTTTTAAATTTTCCTTCTTAATTTGTTAATTAATCCAATTTCATTACGTCTATTCGGATTGAAAAATGATGCAAGGGTATGCAGTGTGTGTGTGTAATGTGTAAATGTTATTTGTTCGTGAAAAATTTTGAAAAAGACAATAAACATATTGGCACTGTATGAGATAGCCAATAGGATTTGCGATTGATGTGAGCTGGCATTGAGCTCAGCTGATGTGTTATTCACTAGTCCCAACTATTCAGTTCAATTCAATTCAATTCAATTTTATTTATATAGCGCCAATTCACAACAAAAGTCGCCTCGAGGTGACCAGTGTAAGGAGAAGTATAGAGAGCTCATCAGCTCTTGAAGATGCTACTTCCCCATTTTTGTACTGCTGATTACATCTTTGTTGTCAGGGAATTAAAGTGTGTCAAATCAAAGTTGGCTACATAAAATACTTTGTGACTGTGTAGTGATGCACTACTTTTGTTTCTCTCATGTCTTGTTTTTGTCAACACAGTGGATGATGGTATACGTTCACCAGCCACTTTATTAGTTACACTTTACTAGTACTGGGTTGGAACTCTTATTGCCTTTAGGACTGTCTTAATTCTTTGTGGGATAGATTCAACAAGGTGCTGGAAACATTCCTCAGAGATTTTGGCCCATATTGACAGGATAGCATTGCACAGCTGCTGCAGATTTGTCAGCTGCACATGCATGATGCAAATCTCCCTACACATCCCAAAGGCGGGCTATGGGATTGAGATCTGGTGACTGTAGAGGCCATTTGAGTGCAGTGGCCTCACTTTCATGTTTAAGAAAATGGAATGATTTGAGTTTCTGACATGGCAATGTATCCTGTTGAAGAAGCCATTAAAAGATGGGTACATTGTGGTCAGAAAGGGTTGGACATGGTCTGCAACAATATTCAGCTAGGCTGTGGAGTTTAAACAATGCTCAGTTGGCACTAAAAGGTCCAAAGTGTGCCAAGAAAATATCCCCCACACCATTACACCATCACCAGTGGCCTTAACTTTTGATACAAGGTAGGATGGATCAGTGCTGACACAAGTGGCATGTGCTGTGGTTTTCTACTGCTGCAGCCAATCTGCTTCAAAGTGTCTTCAATGCTTCTTCAACGTGTTGTACTTTCAGAGATGTGCTTCTGCATACCTTGGTTGTAACAAGTGGTTAGTTGAGTCACTTTTGCCTTCCTATCAGCTCGAAGCAGTCTGGCTCCTCTCCCCTGACCTCTGGCATTAACGAGGCACCTTCCCTTTTTTGGACCATTATCTATAAGCCTTAGAGATGGCTTCTACAAATGCTTTGACCAGCCAGTCTGGCACCAACAATCATGCCACATTCAAAGTCACATAAACCCCTTTCTCTCCCTTCTGATGATTGGTTTGAACTTCAGCAAGCTGTCTTGACCGTGTCTACATGCCTACACGAACTGAGCTGCTGCCATGTGATTGGTTGATTAGTAAGTGGCATTAACGAACAGGTGAACAGATGTACCTAAAGAAGTGGCTGCTGAAAGTATAATGTTTAGGTAGTGACTATTGGTTTCACTCTTCTTTTCATGAGGCATGGCATGATAGTTTGAGTGCAGTATATAGAGTATAACCATATTTACTGTAAGTTTAGGCACAACTACAGAATGAGGAGCTCACTTCTCACTTCTCTCTGTTCAAGTTGTTAGTGACTTCAGACACAAAAATGTCTAAATGCACCAAGGTACTGTGATTATCAAAAACAGCTAACTTATATTTTATATTTCATGATCAAAACAACACTGAGTAAAAATGAAATAATAAATAACAGAAAATTAAAGTTAGTCAATAAAAGCATCATTTAAAAACAGATTTTAAGCATAACTGATGTTTAACAAAGTCACATACGTTAAAAGGTTTAAAGAATACCGCATTTTGTTTTTTCCCCTGTCACTTACACATTGTGTTGACAGAGGTAGGATTTAATATTCACTTACATCTTGTTGAGTTTTGGAGTAGCGTAAGATCCCTCCTTCCAGTACAAAGTATCGCTGAAAAAGAGATCAGTCATCTTTTTAGAAACTGGTATCGTTATGAAAGAGCCATCATATGGGCAGCATTATGACCAGAGGCTTCTCACCTTGTGCCAACCTTTAAGAGGCCACTTTCTCCTCTTGAGAAGATACCCTTCACAGATTCCTGGGGCAGTCATTTCCTGAGGATCGTCACCTCCTGCCTGCGTTTCAACCTGAAGGTCCTCAATCACTTCCCAGTCTTTGATAATCTATAGAAAACACAAATAAAAACACATTTTCAGGTTTTAACTCTTATATCTGAGATATTTGAAAGTGTCCCTTTACCCATATTTCTAAACAACACATTTTATTTCTGTTATTTTAGAAACAAAACCATCATCCACAAACTGCAGACATGAGATCCTCAGACTACTGAATCCGACACCCTCCACCACTTGGGTGCAACTAGAAATCCTGTCCATAAAAGTTCTGAACAGAACTGACGGCAATGGCAACCCCAGCGGAGTTCCAACGTCCATCAAGAAGGAGGGTAACTTATTGCCAACAATAAGGATAAACAATAAGGTTGAACAGGGAATGAATAGCTTATAACAACAGGGGCACTGTGCCTGTTGGCTTCATTGGGCCATGACCTCCATTTTGCACCAGGGCAGTTTGCAGGGGTTAAAGCAGGGTTGGGTTTAAAGTAGCTGGGATGAAAATTAGGACCTCAAAATCTGGGGCTATGGTTCTCAGTTGGGTTGGGAACAAATTGCTGCCCCAAGTAACATTGTGTCTGGTTTACGAGTGAGGGGAGAGTGGAGCATGAGACTGACAGACAGATTGGTGCAGCACCTGGAGTGATGCAGACGCTGTACTGGTTTGATGTGGTGAAAAGAGAGCAAAGCGTGAAAGCAAAACTGTCAGTTTACCAGTCGATCTACAGTCCTACCCTCACCTGTGGTCACGAGCTCTGGGTAGTGACTGAAAGAATAAGATCACAGATGCAAGTGGCAGAAATGAGCTTCCTCCATCAGGTGTCAGTGCTCTAACTTAATGATAAGGGAAGGAGCTTAGTCATTCAGGAGGGGCTCAGGGTACAGCTTTTACTCCTCTAAATTGAAAGGAGCTAGTTGAGGTGGTTCAGGCATCTGAGGAGGAGGCCTCTATCTCCTAAGTGAGCTGTTCCAGGCAAGGCCTCAGGGCAGACCCAGGACATGCTGGAGAGATTACATCTCTCAGCCGGTTTGGGAATGCCTTGGCATGCTCCCAGAAGAGCTGGAGGAGGTGACTGGGGATAGGGAAGCCTGGGCATCCCTGTTTAGGCAGCTGTCCCAGCAACCTAGGCCCAGATAAGCAGCAGATAATGGATGGATCGATTATTTTCAAACTTTTTTTAAAAATTTCACTCAAGTAAAGGAGTGGCATTATCAGTTGTTAGGAAAGCAAGGGAGGGTTAGTATTGGCCATGTTTTGTAATGAAATTTAATATTCAACTCGTCACCTATTAGTAATTTTGGTACAAACCACCTCTTAATGTCTTTGGTCATTGAAAAAAATGTCAGTTTAGTTTGTTGAGGTTTTAAGATATCTGTTTTAGGTGACACCTAAAATGTAAATAAACTGATAAAAAAAAATGAGCTAAAATACCCTAAAGCTGCAACACATCTCCAGAATATCAATCTGCAGTTATGCTGATGTACTTTGTCAACTGATTCAACATTTTAAGCAAAAAATCCAAGCAAATCTGATGATGTGCAGCTTTTCTTTGCCACATCTGATAGTAAACTGAATAACTTTTCAAGTATTGATGGTTTACTGGACAAAACAAGAAATTTGAATGCAACATTTTGGGCTATGGAAAATTATATTGAACACATTTCACTGAATTCTGACTATTCAAAGAATCCAGATGTTCTAAAACTGCAGGGAGAGTTTAGATGATCAGGGTGAAATGTGGAGTTGGATAAATCTGATTTTGTGGGAGCGATGGTGTAATGGTTAAGGCGCAGCGCTCATGGTCAAGAGGTTGTGAGTTTGAATCCCGGTCAGACCCCCCACTGTGTCAAGACCCTTAGGCAAGGTCCCAACTGCAAGTGTTCCTCTGTCCACCCAGCAGCAAAAAATGGGTACCAGTACTGGGAAGTCTAACTCCTCAGTCGCTTCATGCTACAGAAATCAGGGAAAAGCTCCGGCCACCATAGGTACTACTTCTGAAGCGTTACTGATAAAGTTATACAACCACTGGACAAACTAATAAATCAAGAAAAACAATCACTGGATTTGGGGATACATTTAAAAATAATTGCTTCCTCCTGTCCTGCGATATATCTTTAACTACACAAAGCAACAATCCTGATTATCTTAAAGCAGTAGGTTCACACACCCATAATCCCATTTTCTCAGTAAGATGCTATCCTGAACTGACCTGTCTAGAGTGGCGAGATGACAGAGTGCTGCTGCTCCGAGAGTGGATGGGCTTGTTCCACATCTGTGAAGTCTTCTCCAGGCCACTTGCCAGCGATTGGCTGCGATTAAGTGAAGATCCATATGAGTCCATCTCAGAGTGCAGACCTCAAACTCCCGTCCTTGTTGTGATCAGCTGTCTCTCGAGTGAGTCCCGCTGCAATCTGCCAAAAGCTCCCTGTAACCACAGGATAGGCAAGTTAGCCGAAGAGCTTATGATTATTCTGCAAGTAAAAACATCACCTTTCTGGAAGCATTTCAGTAACAGAAAAAAGTTATGATTTTTTCCGCATTAAAAACCATAAAGTACTTTCAGTTATTAGCCAGCATTAAACTAATATTGTGCCACTGTAATCTGTCATAACAGTTTCTTTCTGCTGAAAAAATCAGTCCTCTGCTGAACAGAATATTAAATTTTAAAAGCTTTACATATTATGATATACTACTGTAATAGTACCAAATATAATCTCCATAAACAGTTTATTAACATAAAATGTAGCTGCAGAACCTCACCTCTTTACCCTAAATTTGTATTTTTGTCCTTTATGAATTTGACAAGATATCAGCTTTGTTGCAATTCCCCTCCCTCATTCACCATATATTTTTACAGGAATACAGCAATTTTCAACAATTCATAACTACTCTGAAATTGAGCACCACATCTGATTGATCACTGCAGGAGGCTCTGTTATGGTTACCCATGGCTTGCTAAACTGTAGCATACAAACGTGGAAGACTGCGTCACACATCCACAACAGTGAAAGTCTAAGCGAAACAACACATCATAGCACATCTTAAGTAGTGATATGACCCCAAACATTTATATGAGTATTTTCAGTTGCCAGAAAAAGCTACTGTATTGCATTACTATGCGAAAATCTTGAGCCACTCTGCATTTCTTAATGTGGAGTGGCAAACAGGGAAATTAGGATATTGGAAATTAGTCTTCAGGTATGGTTCTCCAGGCCTCTTGAAGGACAATCGGCTCTTCTTTGCATGTTGAATGCCTTTTGTTCTATTTTCTGTCAAAATTATCCCACACTGTTCCAGTAATGTTGAGGTCCATTCATCATTCCATAAGGCCTGTTTCAGTCCAGTTCTTGTGTAATTTGGCATACCTCAGTTTTTTCTCCCTGTTTCCCATATTGTAAGAATGACTCCTTAACAGCCACCCTTCCACTGAGACCATTTCTGATGAGGCTCTTTTGAGCAGCTGATGGTTTAACTAAAGGGCCGGATGCCTCTCTCAGGTCCCGTGTCAGGTCTTTGCTGGGTTTTTTTCTGTTTCTTAAGAACATGAATTTCTGATACTGTTCATCTGCCGTTGATGTTTTTTTTTTTTTGTAGGCCTGACCCTCATTCTTTTGACCTCCACTCGTCCATTTTTCACAGTTGTTTTAAGAACACACTATGAGATATGCCAAGTTTTGGACTAATAGGTCTTTAGGAGTCACTATGTTGGTGCAAAAATACTATTACCAAACTGTGTAATATTTGGCTTTGTAGATTCAACAAAAGAAATGGGAACACATGATGCGTTTTTGTAAAAATACATTTAAAATTAGTTCTTTGCTAAGATGTCTGTTATGTGTAGATACAACAGTAGTTTATCTCTTGTGTTAGGTGCCATTTTAATGCTTGGATGAGTCATAGGTCAGGGTTAAGCAGCTTAAGGAACAAAAAACATTCCTCTGAAAATGGCTCAGTAGAAGGACAGGACAGAAAATGAGTGAAAAAGCAGACATGTCCAAAGAAAAACTTTGAAAGCCTGACATAAAGCCTAGACAACTATTGCTCAAGACCACTTTAAAAAAAATTACAAGAAATTGGAAGCAAAATATAAAGAAATAATGGGTGACTTGAGACTTTTGCACAGTACTATATGCTATCAAAATGTACAGTAGATCATAATTATTAGTTTTCTATAATGGCATCAATATTCATTATTAAATATTCACAAAGAAAAATATGGTATTGTACAAAATATACCAGATGTTCAGCATTTTGTTACAGAGAAATCTTTTCTTTAATCTTCATCTGAAAAACACTTGAGAGGAAATGCTGACATACAATAAGTCTGCTGGTCCCATTTAACAGACCAGAGTGAGATTTTAAAAAATACTCTTTTATTAAAACACCCTTTTGACAATGAGCCAAAAAACACGTGCTTTATTGAATATGTTCAAAAAATTCTACCAGATTAGATGCAGCCAAATCAAAGCACAAGAAAACCACATATGTTTTATTCAAAGTACCACCAGGAAGACTCTTTCAATGTTCCACACTATGCAACCTGTGAAATATAAAACAGCCTGACTGCAGTACATGGACAATTATGGTGAACTTAGTCTGAAAGTAGACATTGCTTTTCTCGTTAAGCTGATGTTTTGGCCACCAATCAGTATCAAATTCAAAGATGTTAAGACAAATGGAACCTCAATCATTCATAATTCTGACCATCTGTTGTTGTCATATGACTAAAAGCTCCAGCAGCTGTGAGATTGTCCTTTCAGAACATATTGAATTTACAGTGCCATAAATCAAAGAACAGTTGCAATAAAATATCACATTTAAGAACATATGACTAAAACATGTTATTGTGTGAACAACTTTAAAAACACAGATGCATTTCTACTTTAATGTCGTTTTTATGGGAAATCATAGAGTATAAATAATTCATTACCGTACTAAAGTCGTTTTCAGATATTTTTACGTTACTTAAGCATTTATTTCTCTGACAGCTTTCTACTCCTTATATTTTCAAAACAGGCTCTTCGGGTTTAATGAATTTGAGGGGAGTTACTGATTATTTTGCAACACTGCGCCCCTTCCTGATATTAAACCAATTCCAACCTAAATAGAAGCAACAATAACACAGGAACAAAAAACAATCCTATTGGTATATCCATCATCAATGCTTATCACACATGACTGACATAAAAGACTCAGAGATTAAAGAGGCAAAAACACAATTTATCCATTATTAATAGCAATGTATATGTATATCATTAATAGCAATGTAATAGCAATTTTTCTGTTAAGGTCTGGGGGCAAAGTAATCCATCTACAATACATGAAACAGCAAAGAGAGCTAGTTTGTTGTGCGCTTTGATTTTCTCTGTGTATGTTCATAACAGTCATTCAAGCTGATTGCATTCATTCAAATAACTGATAGAACTTGAAACAAAGTTCCTTTTTCTTTCTAATTATATTATTCTGTTATTAATAGCTGGTAGAAATGTTCTTCAAAGAGCTATCTTTTTCTTTTATACTTTGAGAACATTTCAGAGCCTGTATTTTTTTCCCTTTAGCTTGAGCAAGAAAGTTGAATCAGCACTTTAACTTCCACCTGAGTCTTTTTTTAACACAACCATCTGTACTTCTACTTGTGTACGCAATATGTGTACTTTTCCCACCCCTTAAAATGTGTGAATGTAAAGTTTAATATCATGCCTTACAAAGAGCTGTAGATGGAGACATCTCCATGAGCAAGAAGTGAATGTGCTAAATAAACTCAGCAGAGCAGGAGACAAGGAAGGAAACTGACTAATCCCATTATCTAATACGGGTGAGAGCTGAGCTCTAGGTTCAAGCCTGGTGTCATAAATGCTACCTGGGCACGATACAACACACCCTGAATCCTCAACCAGATCACTCTGGATCCTACAGTCAAACACATTTATTTAGAGCTCTATGCTGAACAAAATATAAATGCAAAATTTGGATGATTCATGTGAGAATGTTTTATATTTTTAAACTATTTTGAAAAGCATATCAGCCATATCAGGCTCTAAGGTACACCTTTACTCCTTTAATTAATTAGTACTCCCATTGAAAAAATTTCTACAAAATATATATGAACGATGCATTTAAACACAGTTATTCGTATGTTTTCATGAAAAATGAAAAATTTGAAGGTAAAATTTTAACCATCTCCCTCATGGTTTATGGGGACATTTTGTTGTACATTTAGATTCAGTATAAGGTTTTGCATGCTGTACTGTACGTTTGTCTGTGTGTACACTGTATGCATGTATGTATATATTGTGTTGAACTGCTGCCTCATGTGGACATTAAAGTTTCACTCTTCTACGACTCTTCTCTCCAAATCTGGGAATTGCCTTGTAAGATATGGAGCCTTGCCATTTTGTATCTTCTGTATCACTGATCTATTTGTTAATTTTAGCCCATTTGAACACAGCAACATGAACATCAGAGAATGTTTACTGTCAAGGGTCAATAGAAATGAGTTGATGAGCAACATACAGCAGGTATTTTATCCACTCTTATGAAGAAACTAAAATACTCCGACATATCCAAAGTAGCTGATGCTAAATGTAACTGATTATAATGAGATTTTTTTGCAGCAGCAGCCATTTTAGACCTGTTTCTGCTTGATTTTACAAATTTTAAAACAATAAATGGATTATACTGAGAAAAACATAAGTTCAAATGTATTAAATACATTATTTATTTATTAGCATAAAAATCTAGGACATAAAGGACATAGGAAACAGGACATCATAAACACACATCTTTGGGGAAAAACAGTTCATGTTTAATCAAATGTCTAAGTGCAAATAACTATGATGGTGACAAACACACTGTCACCATCATAATGGTTGTGACCATTAAAGGTATATCCCCGAAAACCCCATTTTTTTGATCACTGATGTGATGTGAGCCTAGATGCCATAGTCAGTTTGGTTTTTGTTTCTTTCTTTAATGCAAGATGGATAATTAACAGCTGTCATATGCAGCAGCAACATTGAAGTCCCATAATATCCCTGAAATTTTTTTTGTTTCACCAATTTCAGTCACAGCAACAGGAGATGGCAATTGTGGCAGGCCTTATGGTATCTGCATGAAAGTATATGATCCCATGATAAATTTGTTTTCTGTTTTGTGGAGATCAGATGAATAGTCACAGAGATATGGCTAAAAATGTTCATATATATACATATTTACAGAAAATGCCACCTGGTAGCCAATCTTTTTTTTTTAATGGCTGAAAATCTAATCAGTTCCACATTCCATGGAGGTCTATCACTTTGCCAAAATTAAAAATCCTGTGTCAAATCGTTTTTTGAGCTAGTACAGTGACACGAAGGATTTACAGAGGTGGCTGAGGTGGCAGCAGCACTTACGATTCTGGTCTATTGGTTACTGAGCAAAGGTTCCAACTTCTCCAATATGCACATATCCTGTGACATCTGTGATAGTACACTGAATATCTCTGAGTTCTGGACTGTTGGTCATACTAATGTGGCTTTCTAAGAAACCATTTTCCAATGTTTAACAGGCCAAAAAATTACATTAAACAATACTGAAACCAATTGCTAGTAAAATCGGTGTTTTTGAACACAACATATAATTATTTGCACAGGCTGGTTTAACAGCTACTGCATGAAACCACGGTCGGATTAACCTGTTAAGGACTCCGTCTGAAACCGCACTGACCCTTTATCTAAATATAAACCACACCACCAAATAATCTTGGATTGGTTTGGGGGGATTTGATTCAACACGACTTAAACAATATGAATATTTAGAAAAGGCCTTAAAACTAAAGTGTCACAAGGGACCCCCAGATATTTGATTTAATTCATTTCAGGTCTCGGCTTAGCTGATATCATTCCGTAGCTGGCAAAATAACTTAACATATTTGTAACTAATTACATTGCTGAAACCAGAGGAGATGGAAGAACCTGTGGTTTTGAGGGGGATCCTTGTGCAGGTTGCTGATGTAGATAATCCAGTCATTGTACAGTGTGTGGCATCATGGCTGATACCGCCTACAAGGAGAGGATTACCTCTGCTTAATTGGTTTTTCAAGAGATGTTTTTAGCTACTTGAGCAACTGGGACATGGAGTTACTCGATCTCAAGGCAGAGAGCATTGGCACATCAATATCATCCATGATTACAACAGGATATTTATTGAATATACTGACTATATACTTATGTGATGGGATTTTTAAGTACTATATTTTGCAGTTTCCATGCATAAAAACAAGAAAAAAAAACAAAAGATGAAGAAAAAACTGATTCAAATCTCATTTAACAGATAAAAGCTTAAACATCTACAGTAGAACATGCTTTAAAGATGAAAGACAAGAAAAATTCTGGTATTTGCAATATTTTGAGTGTGTGTGGGTGTATTTGTTTTTATTTGTGATTTTAAACCAAAATGTACTCTCTCGCAAGAAGGGAAGTTAAGATTTTCATGTTTTATTGTTTTACTACTTGTATATTAATACAGACATAACCGTACCAGTCTTTACAATCACTGTGAAGTTATGAGAATATAAATTCCAAGATTACAGTTTTCAGCCCTACTAACTTAGCACAGTTTCCTAGCAGCCACAAAGGCTATTAGTATATTATAGTATGTCTGACTATGTAAGGCTGCACATAGGAAAAGCAAAGTCAGTGGTTCGCTGGTTCAAACTGATATCTGTCTAAATCTGTCCAGAAGCAGCCTGCCTTGCTGTTATGTAAGGGCAGAAGAGGATGAGAGTAACTGACCTCAGTGCTGAAAGCATGTGGTGGAAACAGGATAAAAGGATTTGCAGGTTTCTGAGCTTGCTTAGTCAGGAAGGAACACTTAGAATATTCTACAGTAAAGTTTATTATGGTTTCCTCGGGACTTTTACTACAACCTCTTATTCTAGATAGAGAAAAAAAAAACAAACTATGTGTATCTTCCATGCTCGGAATTCAATTACCTACACTATAATATCATAGTTGCATTCATTTGTCATTGTGTTCTTTCAGAAAATGAAAAAAAAACTGAAATTAATTTAAATCAGCTTTTAAACTACAACAATGCATTAAATTAATCAAAGATGACTAATGAGTCTTGGCTGGACTGCAGTTCCAGCTCGTTTGACCCAGAAAACATGGATAAGACAATGTGCACACAGATGGATGAGTGATGTAATGAGCTCACAGGGAAAAATGGTGGCCAACACAACAAGTCAGCCAAGGTGGAGGCAGCATCATGCCTGAGGGTGGGGTTAAGATGCACAGATTATGACAGTTATAATCTTCTGTGAAATAAAACACTCTTGCCAAAGACATAAGATCAGCTACTGGTATCCATGAATGAGAGTGAAATGTACAATCTCACTCCTACTCCAGTAGAAACATTTGAGCACACCGAATAAAGACTTTCCACGCAAATGCTGAGCCCTGCTTGCATCAAAAGCAGAGGAGATTAATAAAAGACACAACAAAGAGCAGAGAAACAGCTTTAAAGGTACATTTTGTGGTAATATCTCTTTCTTGTGATGCAGCCTGAGTTTATATCCATGACTCAAAAGTCCTTCATGGAGCCTGTGAACTATCAGTTTAAAGATAAGTGCAAGTTGCTGCAATTTTAGGTATTGTTTCTTATATATAGATGACGCATTCAGGTACACAGAAAAGCTGAACTGCAGTGACTTCTTGGTGCACCATCATTTAACGCAGACTTTTCTTTCATTTGTGTGTTGTTTCCGAATCTAGTTTGTAAAAGCATTTCTTTAGAAATAAAAAAAAAAAAAAAAATCTCACCTGCAATCCACCTCCTACGCTCATCATCTGTCGCCTTCCTTTTGCGTTTGATTAATCCAGTAAAAGTCTCATTTGGCGTCTAATAATCTGTGGTGGTGGGGGGGGGAAATCACCATATCCACTGGAAAGAAAACCCGTCGACAACAATTCATACAAAAGAAGTCAGACTACATGTTTTATCCAGAGACAATCACATAATCTCACCCGCCGCGCCCTCCCTGCCGGCGGGTGACACAAGCTGCCTCCAAATCCAAGGAGGGCTGTGCGTCGCAGGCAGCGCGCCCCGTGCGCACGGTGTCCCGGGCTTTATCCGCATTAACTGGAATTACACCGACAGTCTAGCAGGGATGTATGGAGGGTAAATCTAGCCAGGCTCCTCTCCTCCTCTCTCTCTCTCTCTCCCTCCCTCTCTCTCTTTGCACACTCACACTCAGAAGGCAATGCAAAGCCTTTGAATGCACTCGTCAAACATGCAGCATGCCCAAACAAACTTAAATGCCTTTAGGTGTTAATAACTTCCTGAGAAACACCTCTTCTTATTCGTTGATAATTCACTTCAGCTCACAGTGTACTATTTATTAATCACTGCATCTTGTTTGCAAAGCAACCCCACATCCAAAAGCGTCGGAAAGCTGCGTAAAGTATCAAGAAAAACACAATGCAATCAAGGTTATGATAGTTAACTAAAACTAAACTAAAAACTAAAACTGCATGAGAAAAATCATTTTAGTTAACTGAAATAAAAATAAAAATTACACTATGGGGAAAAATCCAAACTAACTAAAACGACATTGTGGGCTTAGGAAACTAACTAAACTAAAATAAAAATATACAGGAAATGTCTTTAGTTCTGGTCGTTGTCAGTTTGGTTAAATCTGGTCAGACAGTAGGTCTGATGAGGCTTTAGTGCATCTGTTAAATGAGACTCATAGTGTGCACGATTGTGACTCATCTGCTCTCACAAAGTGTTGTTTGTATTGTAATTTCTGATCTAAACATAAAAAATTCCCCTGACACATACATCAATATTATAATAATTAAGAAAACTAAAACTAACACTAAAACTAATAAAAACTAAACTAATCATTTTCAAACAATCAAAACTAAACTAAAACGAGAAAACCAACTCTGGAAACTAAAATAATTCAAAACAAATACTCAAAACGAAATAAAAATAAAAACTAATTAGAAAATACAAAACTATAATAACTCTGAATGCAATGATTTGCAAAGCTTGTAAACCAATATCTCATTCACAAAGGAGCACAAAAAAACCCAATTTCATGAAATATACAGCTTGAATTTGATGGCAGCAACACCTCTCAAAAAAGTTGGGAAAAGGGCAACAACAGGCTAGAAAAGAAACTGGTCCTTAAAAAGAAACAGCTGGAGTAACATGTGGCAACTAATTACTGGCAATGGGCCAGTAATGTGATTGGGTATAAAAAAGAGCACCTTAGAGAGGCAGAGTCTCTCAGAAGCAAAGATGGGCAGAGGTTCAGCAATCTGTGAGAACCTGTGGGTGCAGATTGTGGAGCAATTTCAAAATAATGTTCCTCTACACAAAATTCTAAAGACTTTGAATATTCCATCATCTGCAGAGTATGCTATTTGCTCCATGTGGTATATCTCCCGTGCCTTCTTATCCAATTGTTATATGTTAGGGGGTCAGGTTTGAGCCATCTAATTGTGATTCATTTGATACAGTTAGTGGTATTGCTAGATTATTTAGAAGAGCCTTCAATGTCGGCTCTTCCTATCATTGTTAAGCAGAATTCACCA